>JAHZMZ010004311.1:0-10856 GCA_027743805.1 Lepidocyrtoides sp. E14 | reverse complement strand
CATCCCCATCCTCCGTAAAAATAAGCAAGGGAGTCTCGGTCGAGGATGACGCTCCGGAAAGTGTGCTGGCAAGACTCGTTCTTGCTCCAGTATTCCTACCTTCCAGCTCCAGGTCTCCCTTAAATATTGGTATGGGGATGTTGGGTATGGAGGATCTCGTTGGTGTAGTCGTCGTTGACGTCGTTCTACTGCCACCCAGGACAACGGCTGTGGAGGAATTGGTGGAAATGTTGCCTGTGGATACTGCGATGTTACTGCTACTTGTCTCACTGGTCGTGGCTGCAGTCTCGGTTGCACCAGTTGGTGGAGAATGTATTACTGATTATACAGACGCCACACAGAGAGAAACTATTATTATCGATAGGACCGAGGCATAAAAAAATGCTTTAAAAGTTACGTACAAGGTTGGACGGAATTATTCCTACAGTGTAAAGATAAAACAGAGGAAATAAGGTAGGGGGTAGGGTGATAATAATGATGAAAAATGATCCGTTCAGAATGAAATGGGAATTCGTTGATATAATATTTTTGGATAAGTTGATGTATTATGAGGCTTTTTTACAGCTTAGAGTAAATTGAATATAGAGAAAATTACGCATAAATTTGCATTAAATATATATTATTATTATATATTATGTGAATATTACTATATTATAATGTTAGGTGAGAGAACAGCGTGAGTAAGCTTGGTATTCAACAGCGCGATACTTTTTAAGCAGCACTCTTACTCCCAACAACGATGAGTGACGTCGCAGCGTCCATCAGAAGAACACAACTTTCAGTTATTTTTTTCAATTTTGCTGTAGAAGAAAATGCACCGTTGCTGTTCTATTTCCTCTACGTCTCTCTTGAAATGAATCTTTGGGGTACACAAGTAAAGTCTTGCTTGTGGAAATTTGATGATCACGTTAAGCGTACTAATGCATGTTTATAATATCTTTGCTGAATATTGCTTTGTTACCCTGATGCAAAATACTAAAGAGAACGATCGGTTCAATTTTCCGAATTAAAGGCTGCTTGATTGTCGTTCAGTAGAAGTAGTAGCACACAGCAAGCAGGTTTTTTTCTTCTGTGTTTATGTAGATACTGTAGCAGCGTGTAGGGGGAAAACACAAACAACTAATAACACCACGACCTCTTTTCTCTTGTTTCAGTTTGACGAATCCTTGGTGAATCTCTACGGAATCGAGACAGTCTTGAAAGAAAAAAGTAATATTTTCTGGTTGCTGTAATGTGAATGATAAAAAATTCAAGCGGAGTTGAGCAAAATATTACTATTTACTCCTCTTCTTAAGGGAAATAAATTAGGAAAAAGTAAAAATGTGTTTCCATCATCCTTCTCGTCAAATTGATTTCTCAGGCGTAGAGACCCACTCACAAGCTTGGAAGATTAACTGAGGTAAGTATTCCGTATCCCTGTGGACCATAAATATAAACAAAAAATGTCATTGAGCCGTTGGGAAAATTTGCTATTATCAGAGATATGTTTGTACAGTACGTACGTAAAACTAAAATATCAGTCGTATACGGCGAGTGTACATGAGCTGTATTACTGTGCTGGAAACGTAGAAAAACTGAAATGGTAAAAATACATTTTAACTACCTATGTACTAAATTAAATGTTGACATTTGTTACGATTTGCCTGTGGAGATTATGATTGACCTAGTTGATTGCTCCTACTTGCTTCGCTTGATACTGAAAAAAAGTACTCAAAAGTAAAAATAAAAACATGCTTTGAAAAGTAGGGAAACAGAAGTCTGGATTAATTCAATTTGATTCGAGTCTTTGTCTCAGATGGGTTTCAAGATTAAAAAAAATTCTATGTACTTAATAAGGAAATGTAAGGAAAGAAGAAGTTCGAACAAAGAGTGATATGTCAGAAAGTAATCGCATTACAAATTATCTACCAGCTTTAGCATGGGAAAAGGTCGATGTATTCATGGACAAGTTACTTTGGGCCCATGAAGAAAGTCAAACTTTTTTTTTTTGGTACATACATTTCATTAAGCTTGCCAAGCTGATCGAATGTGTCTTCTCAGGGCATCGAACCCAGCGTTAGACGAGTTGTGCGGTTAAAGACTGCCAGAGTTACCAAAACTACAATTAAAAAGTTTTGTGTGCACTTTCAAATAGCTACAACTGATTGGATAAGTTTATCATACGGGATGGGTGTTTTATACAATTTTAATAATGAACGCAATCGTCCATAATAGTACGATGGTGGGAAACCCGAATCCTGCGATGACTTGGTTTTGGTGTCAAAAATAACATGCTTCAAAAGTTTGTAATGTAGCTCTTTACAATGTTGATCTCATCAATGATCTCAAAATAGGGTACAAATTTCAGATTTGACAGTGTAAAATGACTTATTAAATAATATGGTTTATGATGTTTGATATAATTAAAAATTTCTGAACTGTTATCAAAAGGTTTACATTCGTTCGTTCGGGGGCTTTGATGAGAATTTTTACCCATAAGGTAACTTAAAAGTTGTAGCAGCTAGCTTTTTAAAAATTGCTACCCTAACAAAGATTATTATGTAGCCGTTATATTATACCCCGTGCCTGCGAGTGATCAGAACCTCTAGCTTTTACGTAAAACTACTAATACTGCTACGGTGGTAATTCAAAACAACCAATATTACTTATGGTAACAAAGAATTCTAAAGAAATTGATTTGTTAATTGGATCAGTTTACCGCAGTATCTAAAACAATACTATAATTATTGTCGTCATCAAGATAGTAGACTTACAATAGGAGTCCTACTACTAACAATAATCAGTCACTAATTAAATAACGAAAGCTGAATTCTATCTTCATTATTTCAAAACTGTCTTGTTTTTCCATCATGTCAATCTCATTTTTTGTAGATCATTTTCTATTCCAAACCTAACTTCTATATACTTGAGGTTTTTTTTGAAATACAATATGAAGTGTAATCTTAACTAAGGTTGGATTCCTTTCATACTGATTGCAATCATTTATTAAAAGCAACAATCTACAACAACAGCAGGAGGATATTATTTTACCAAAGAGTGCTTCCAATAATGAGTTGCTCGTACATACCAGTAGTAGACGAAACATAGATAAGAAAATTATTTCCTACTTTCCCTTTATTCTTAGACTTTGCTAAACTTCAACTACAATTCACATTCAAAATGATTCACTTTCACGGTTGTCCGTAATCCTGTTCATTTTCTCCTGACAAACCCAACAATATGCTTTCCTGCCATTGATCGCCTTCACTCAAACTACATGTACACTTAGTAGATCAATTTCATCCATTTTTTAGAAAAAAAAAAAGATTCTAGTTTTTCTCAAAACCGTCATGCGAATCGTTTTCTCTTTCCTTCGTATCCATTTACAATATTATTGTGTCTATCTCCTTTTTTTCCATTTTACCACTGTCGCTCACTTTCCTTCCTTTTACTACACACTACTCTATAAATGATCAAAATTCACCTTCCACTTGGTATCGTAGAAGAAAAAAAGTTTCTTCCTGTTCTCTCCGTTATATAAAATACAATCAACCTGAAACAAATCTGACTGTTCACTCAGCTTTAAAGAAAAAGTACTCTTACGTAAGATAAAAGGTAGCATACCGTGTAGTGTTTTCTCGCATGTGTTATGGTTTTGCTCCAAGAACCCAGTAAAATTACTCTTTCCTCCTACGTAAAATACATTTAAAGAATTAGCAAAGATTTTTTTTTCTTGTGGTGGTATGCCCCACTTTTAGTTACTCTTGCTATTGGACAGGTACGAAAGGAAGAGAAATAAAAGAGAAGAAAAAGGAAAGCAGTATTGATACGAAAAGTTTGGACAAATTGTCTAGCAAGAGAATTTGCTGTGCCGTATTTACTCTAATGGTATTGTTCCTCTTTGTTCTTAAAAAAAAGTATAGCTACAATGGCGTGGTTTCATTTTGTTTTTTTTTAGAATTATATACTTACCTTAAACGTTGGAGAGAAAAAAAAAAGACAAAAATGGGTTTGCTGAAGAAGCAATTCAAGTGCAATAGAGAAATGGAAATATTGTAGCAGTAATTGTAGTTGTTGCAGTTTTTATTTCCTCTTTCACACAACAGGACCACTGAAGTAAAACTGATCTCTTATTTCATTCCTTTAAGTAGGTTCAAGGGTAAGTGAGTAAATCAGCTATACGTATTTTGGAGAGTGTAGGTGCACCTGGTTTTTTTAGTATTTTGCTTGTTTTGTCCTCTCTTGTCCCCGTGTTCTCCTTAAGACGTCAGCAGTCTCATTCTGTTTTTTCGTTGGATGCGAGTTCATTTACAGGGTAGTTAGAATTGTGTTTTCTTCGATTATTTTGGATTTCAACTTTATAAAACAATGCTTGGACTTGATTATTTATTGAAGTAAAATGAGAAATAGGTTGTTTGCAATTGTATTGGATGTATGTAGGGATTTCATTACATCAAGTCAAACGATCCCCATGCGCTCAATAATTATCACTGCCTAATTTATTTTCTTTTGGAGCAGGGAGAGGGCGAGAGCAAGTAGTTGAGTTCATTATTAGCAATAAATTAAGCAGCTAAAGAACACTTTGTCTTTACTAAATTTCACCGTGTAATCAAGCGTTTAACAATCAAATTAAGTAGTAGTATTCTTGGTTCTTGAACGCGTTCATTAAATGTTTGTAACGTTGTTGGTGGTTGGATTTACAATATGCAACAGATGTTACTCATGAAGATATTGTTTTACATGACTATTACAAGCTTACTGTATTTAATGTACTATTTATCGGTATTTTAGAATCATTGCTTTTTTGGGTTACAGTTATGTACTTGTATTTCGCTGACTTGGCTCAATTTCCAATTTTATCCAAAAAGTTTAGCTGTGCACAGCGAACTATTCTTCGAAGGTATTGGAGTGCAGTGAAAACTTAAGTAACTTAATCATCCGTAATGCGAAACCCTTTCGTAATTTTGTTTCAATGCTGACTCAGTTTCATCCTACTCGCCTATACGATTTTGCAGGTTATTCATTACATAGCATCATACCCTGTTGATGCAACTTTTCCTACTGTTCTGACTTGTATTTTTTTAACTTTTGGAAACGGATAATAGTAGTAGGCAATTTAGCAATAAACTTGAGAATCTACTTTTACGCTACTTATTAAAATGACTATTAACAATATCAATTATGCACAAAAAAGTTTTACATTGTTGCAGAATTAGATTTATGAATTGATTTAGACGGGAAAATACTATTGAAGAAAAGCTGGGCTCTTTTAAACTCACATTAAAGCACAATGACGTAGTGACGATAATTACACAAAAATAATTAATTTTACTATTATTAATAACTAATTAGTAATAATATACTTGTTTTCTTATACTTTTAATAATCTCTCTCGCGATCGATCATTCATAAGAAAAGTTCTTTTCCAAATGTATCATTTAATAAGCATAATTTTCCCCGTTGTAGTTTGTGACGTTATAATTTTGAAAGTGCAAAATTTGATTGATTTGAGAAAAGTGAATAATTTTTTTTACAAATAATTTTAAAAGGTAATATATTCATTGGCTTGTGAGATTGGAATGTTTTATACAGGGTTTTTTGGGACGCTTTTATTTTTCCAATAAAAGAATACTCATAGGTAATACCTTCTACGATGTTTGACTTTCCTAACCAATTAAAGTTCCAATAAAATATTTGGTTAACTGCCAATACAGATTTAAATGAACAAAATTACTCTATTTTACTTTATCTCAATAAACTAATGTATTTCAAATATCGGACATTTACCACAAAAAAAAATATTTTATTTGGGTCGTTTCAGTGCTTTAAAAAAATCAATCACCATCTAGATATACTATAAACAATTAAGTGAGTCAGCTAAAACCCCGTTTCAGCAAATCGTTGTCGTACAAAAAGAAGTTTCTAACATTGTTTATTTATTTTCCAAACATACTTTTTACATGTAGTTTCTGAAATCAGTATGTACAAGTATGGCAAAATATCTGACTATTCCGTGCGGAGAATTCCCCTTTCTGTCCCTCTCTCTCTCACACACACACAATGTGTACCTACTTATGTTTCAGTGCAAGTGTTGAACATTTCAGTGATAATCAGAAAGAATAGAATGTGCTCATAGATAAATAGTATGGTATATTAAATAATTCTAATGGTGCTTTAGTTATGCCTCTTTACTACTACAACCTTTTTCTATTCTTCGTATATTTTAGACTATACACCACCAACTGGAGCCATGGGACCTTTTTTCTCTTTGCGGCTCCTGTTGCTTTTCCTTTCAGCACTACAACTACTGCTTTCACTATTATTGCTGTTTCTGCACACCTACAAAAGTGTTGATGATACTACTGATGATGATCAGAGAAAAGATGATAGGACGACAACGAAGGTTGACTAAAATTTATATTTATACTACAGAAACATAGAGAACGGAGAGTACTTTAGTACATTTATTTTTTGCTCACCGCCATCTTCTCCAGACGACCACCAGCATGATCATGGATTACACACGTTTTCCCCATGCACAAGTATTTTTGTGATTTAAAAGCTTTTTTCTCTGTTCTCCCCAGACGCACACTTGGAATTTACTAGTGTGACACGCTGGGTGGGATAAAAAAAAAGTGTTTTATTTATATGTAATTCTGATGAGAAGCCTTTCTCACCTTCCCCCTTTATATCAAGACTGACTTTCTCTTCGTATTGGGACGCACAGCAAGTTTTTTCAGGTCACCCCAGATCAGTACAGAGCAAGGAGCAAGCGTAAGTCGTCGTTCGTACGTAGGTAATAAAAATACATGGTAATAAGAATGGTAACAGTAAAGCGATATTTTATTGCAATACAATGTTTTGAACGTGCACTAAACAGAGTGGTATTTTATTTTTTTATGATTTCCACACACTTTCTCTGTGTTGGTCGTTTCAGCTTTTGTTTTTGTAGTCCATGCTGTATTCATGCAGAGCGTGCCCGATTTAAAGCAATACTACCAGCATCAACTCCTGCAACTTGTTTAATTTTGACAACTTGTCCAGGGATGTGTGTTAGTAAAGTGGATATAGTACAGGAGGTAGTAGATTGTTGTCCGTTGTCTTTTAAATTCTCACGTATAAAAACTCAAGAAAATTGCTTTTTTTCCATGATTCCCCCTCTCCTATCTCTAAACTGAATCTCTATTTATTTCAAGTGCTTCTTTTTATTGCAGAGGAGGATTGTGCTGGAAATGGTTAGTTAAGAGGAACACTTTTTAATACGATCAAGATTGTGTTAGTGATAGTAGTTGTGGTGAGAAATTGCGACATTGTGATTGTGTTGGCGGTCGTGGGTCTGTTGGAGTTCTTCTCTTTTCTTGGCCGTCTTCTTTTTCTTGATGATGATGATGATAATGACGATGATATAAATGCTTCTGGTGGTGTTGGTGTTCTTTCTGTTGTTGTTTGTAAATAGTACGGGCAACTTCCCATCACTACTACAACGGCTCTGATGACGATGTAGATGTTGGTGCAGTGGTAGAACAAAGACTATGCAGAAGGGACTTCCCATTATAAAAATGCCCTCTCCAGAAAAAATGATACTACTTCTACTATTTTTCCACTATGAGACTTAAAATGTGCTGGTACGCTAAACGAAGAGAATGAAACGGTGATGGCGATCTTCACTTGGTGAAGAATTGCAAACAACTGCCGAGTTCGCCTTCCCTTCTTCCACTGATATTCGCAAGACTACTGGGATGAAAAAGAGGAGCAGCAGTAGCAGTTGGTACAGCTTTTCGGACTTTTTTTTTGCTAGCTTTCCTTCATCCATCTTTTCTGCGTGCAGCAATGGCAATGCAATGGTAATATTTATCCCGACCGTGTGTCGTAAAGAGGGAAAGAGAACCCTTTACTTGTGCACTGCTACTACTGCTGTCTTGTTTCTTGTTTCAATCAAGATTCTTAGTTCTGTCTTCTTTCTGATTCTGCGGCAGTTGTTGCTGCTGGGTTTCTCACAAGAAACGAAAGGACAGCAGTGAAGACGACGACGACGACGACGACGAAATATCTCCTTTTCCTCTTGTTATTGTACCGTTATGGAAATGGAGCAGCGGCAGTGTTATGCGCGCTTTTATTTCGATGCCAGCTACAAAAATTGCAAACTGATTGTGAGTGCCATGAGAGCTGCACTTACTTAGAGCTCTTTTTACTGATGCCTGGTGGTCTCTTCATTCGGCGGCAGCGTCATCATCGGTGAATACTTTTCGGGTTTTATATTTTAGCTGCTTTCGAGGCTAGTTATACTGCGTGGGAATATCTTCTTGTTAGTTTGTAGTATAAACTTTGTACACTACACATACCTTTTAAGTTTTCTTCTGGTGTGGTCTCCTTGCTTCTATTTTTTGCTCCGCTGTTTCCATTTTGAAATATGAACGAAAGAAAAAGTCATGTTGGAACTGAAGGCAAATACTTTTACAAGGGATACTCTTTTACTTCGATTGAAAAGGCATCAGACGGAACAGAAGTGGATAAAGATATCATATTTAATGCACATAAATAATAATATAGATGACAATATTATTTTTATTGTCAGTGCTCTTTACTCTATTTACCCCATGATTATAATGTTATTACCATTCTATCTTTGATTGGTAGAATTTGGTTAGTTTCTGCTTATAACTTACATTAAATGGAGTCAATCATCTTCGATAAAAGACGTCGCCATTGCTACAGAGTTTTAAAAGTGTACGCTTGTAAATATTCTGCCTGTACTTTGAGGGTCCCATTAGAACAACGATTTGATGTATGTATTCTCAGTGTAATCTGAAAAACTCTTGTCTATTTGAGTTATCCTTTATTTTTCATACTGCCGTAATAGCTGGCTAAAAAAATTTAATTGTGAAAAGCCATGCCCTGTTTACAGGACCAAATTAGCATTATGAAGGGTCAAATCTTTTTTCCGACACGTCGGAGTAAGGAGAATGCAAACTTACAGCAGTTAACAATCTGCAAATAATTTCATTGCACGGTCGATTGTAAGGAACGAAAAGCTTGCATTGTGTGTAGTAAACACTGTTGCAAGTCTCCATTTTTGCATAGCGGTACAAACGTAATGAATTCGGTAGTAGTACAGGGGATTTGAGTATCATTCATCAAGTGTCGAAATCTTTTTCATCATGGACCAACCCCCATTTCAGAAAGGTATTTTCCCCAGTAGTAAAAGTACACCGTATGAGAAGCCATTTGTAAAAATTTATGTCACAAATCACAATCTACCATAAAGTAAAAAAGTGTTTAGCTGCTACACATTAGATCATACATGTGCCGACCTGTCTCATGACTACATATTCGACCCTGCTTCCGGTGTTTTTATATAGCTGGACTGTCATTATGAAAGTTGACATTTTAACTCACAAAATCTGCATCACCAACTGAAACCGATTTTCAGTCACTTTTCGAAGTTGTTTTCAGCACTTATATTCTGCAAAGTAATTAGAAGATAAAAGGATTCACCTCAAACATTGAATGTACAAATTAATTTGAACATACTTTAATTCTAAAAGGAAACAAATCAGTGGCTTCCATTACGTCTAAAATGTTGGACAGGTTTTCCATAATATGCGTTTTATGCATTTTCTATGAAAAGTACTAAAAGGCTTCCAAAAACGTAAACTATGATACGTGTAGAGCCTTTGTGCTATCGCAATTGGAAAATTATGGAAAAATCATTAGTGGCAAATAACGACAAAGTCAATTACTTCAGATATGGATGAAACATGGTTAAAATCACTTTATTATAGAATCTACGGTGCTTAAATGGTACAGCTAACATACTACCACTAATGTATTCCAAACAGACTTTTATTATATCCACTAATCATTTTATTTTCATATAAATTTACTACTTACATCAACCGTAATTTAATAAGTATTTGTTATACGGAAGTAAATCATCCGTAAAAACAGTATTGTTTGTGTAACAGACAGATCGGTGAAACGAGTCTGACAGTGATAATACAAGTACAGAAAGAAAATAAGCAATATCAAAGCAACATTTGTTTATTTATTTACCATCTACAACAAAGAATGACTGAAAAAATCCTAACCTTTGAAGTCCTGTTCGAAATTAACATGATGTACTTAATGTACGTAAATGATAGTCAAGTGTTTAAAGTATTGTCAACGTTGGAAAACAAAACTCAAAATAAATACAATTACCTAAATGCACATGTTTCACTAGTTTTATTTTCGACCTAACCAATTGAACTATGAATTTATCACAATAGAAGTGACTTTTTCTTCCTTTAGAATCATTTTACTTGTTGTTTATTGATTTATATAAAAATGGATACATTAATACACAAAATTATTTACTTGTAAATCTGCATCTATCTGTGCTTGAAAGTGACATACTGATAGTGAAGGCCGTGTAATGTTATAAATGTTTATGCTATTTATTATGTCGATGGTGCAATGTGCCTCATTACCTGATGCTAACCATTAGACAATAAACTCTTATTTATTTACTTTAATACTTGCTTGTGTGTAAATGGTGATAAAATAATTTTGTTATCAATGCGGTATGGATACTACTAAAATGCTAATACATGTTCGTACAGTTTGACTATTTGTTTCTTTCCTTAGGTTCGGCTTTCATTTACCATCAAATGTATCTGCTTTCTTTTTCTGCACTTTTGAATACCTCAGTACCTCACCTCACATCTCCTTGTGCAGTACGCGTCGGGCCTCTTTGATTAATGGAATAAGGGAGCGGGTAGCCACAGCCTTTTTGAGGAAAGGATGTTCTAGTAATTGTGCAGCTGAAAATCTAGCATAAAATTAAAACATAAATAAATAAATAAAATAGTAAATTTTGGATTCCTGTACATACGCAC
>JAHZMZ010004310.1:0-12705 GCA_027743805.1 Lepidocyrtoides sp. E14 | reverse complement strand
AGTTGGAGAAACACCCTAGAGGTAGATGTTTGTATGCTTTTATTACCGTATGAAATGATAAATTGACAAGTTCAAGATGCATGCAAAGTCTGCAACGCAGACTATGTGGCAGGATCTTATGATGACTGTATAGCAGACTTTCTGGTAACTTTTGCAATCTTCTTGTCGTTTCCCCCAACAGAACTTCTGTAAAAATAAGCAGAAAACCTGCGATGTTATTGACAAGTTTGTTTCCAAAAATACAGCATGGACTTTGAAATCAACAGCTACTTTGAAAAATCAGAACTCTTACTGGTATCAAGTAAGCCTTCTACTTGAGCAGCTAGATGGTCTGTTTGCAGGATACCAGAAGGCAGCAAATGGAACTGAATTGGCAAAGCTTACCAAGAAAAACTTTATGTATGTTATGATAGTATGAGATGAAATGAAATTTAATTATGATACTATCGTTGTGACAAACAGGTAGTTTTAACTGTATTTTTGGAATATATCATTGCATTTACCAGATACATGAACATTTTGACGGAGCTAGGAGACCTGGAATCAGCATTGAATCCTCCACCAGCAAGAGATCCTACAGATAGAGATGGTCACTGTTCTGTACTTATCAAGGTGATGAACAACAACCGAGATTTATTTTCATCACATGTAACCTGGACAAGGTCAGTGCTGTTTAGATGCGTATGCGTCCTTAACTGTAATGTAGCCGTACTACTTTGTTGCAATGAAATTGTCAATGAAACTTTCTCATTTTTTTAGTTATCAATCTATGCTCCGCATTATCAAACGATACAATTTGGCATACAAAAAATCTTCAACGGATGACACACCTGTTCCAGGCACTGAAATTGCCTTCAGTTCATATCCAGGAGTTTTACAGTCTATTGATGATTGGTACATCACATCTTCTGGCCTAATGGTGACGGAAACAACCAACGAAAATTACAATGATGACTTGTGGAGGAAAATCAAGCCAACTGATTCCGTAAACATACTAAATTCTAATGACATGGGGAAACAGTACGTTAAAAATAGTTTGGCATGTAGTGCTGTTGTAAATAACAATCCGTTTAATGCATTTTTAGTTGTTTACTGGTCTTCGCGCTGTTGTGTCTACACGACTAGCAACCGATGGAAAAACGTGGACCTCTCTCTTCACGCGTTATAACTCTGGAACGTACAATAACCAATGGATGGTCGTTAACTACAACGTATTTGAACCTACCAAGCCCATTAAGGATGATGTACTTTGGGTTCTGGAGCAGCTGCCTGGTATAAACATAAATTTTGTATTATCTCCCATGAAATCAGAAAAACTGGGAGTGTCGGTACACTGTCTCTATTTTTAATATTTCTTAGGCATGATCGTATCCAAGGACGTTTCCGCGGTATTGAGAAATCAAGGATACTGGGCATCTTATAACATTCCCTACTTTGACGAAATCTATCGGGCAAGTGGTCACCCAAAAATGTTGAGTAAATATGGAGACTATTACTCTTACAGCAATAATGCTCGCGCCCTAATGTTTGCCAGAGACCAAAGCAAAGCCAGAGATGTTGACTCGATGATTGAGGTCATGCGTCACAATGACTTTAAGAATGATCCACTTTCGCGATGCAACTGCACTCCACCATACAGTGCTGAAAACTCCATTTCCTCAAGAAATGATCTGAATCTAATCAATGGAACTTATCCCATCAAGACTCTTGGTAAGCTTTTATGATATTTTTGCTGTTTAAAAAAATTCAACAAGGGGCAACAATAATTGCAACAATGAAATATTTCAATTATATTCTAGGTCATAGGTCATCTGGAGCAACTGACATGAAACTCACTACTCTAGATTTACTTCTCCTGCAGCAATTTGTCGCTGTCGCCGGTCCCACTTATGATCCTTTACCACCTTTCCGCTGGTCAACCTCAGACTACAAGAACTTGCCGCATTACGGACAACCCGACTTATTTGCCTTTGAGCCTCTTATTCACCAGTGGAAATGGCTTTAACAATTACGATTGCTCATCCATGCGTCCATATTTTACTCAACGTTTCTCAAATTATGATTCTTTTCTTTATAGAATCTTAAAATGGGTTCTTTTGTAGAATTCACAACCGTTCTTTTCCCACTTTTTGCTCATAAATTATCTTCATCGTTCTTGTTTCTCAAAGACCGAGAATTAAGTAAACTTGTTCCGAGATAATCTTTTGTTTAATGTTGTTAATAAAATTTTATCAAATTTTTAATTTACAAAAACGTCGTCGTTTGGTGCGTTTAGTTTACATGTATGCATAGTATGCTTTAAAATCGAAACATCATTTATGGCAATTTTGTCAATCAAAAAAAATTCTTTTACGCTCATTTTATTGCTACTTTTTTGAGATATCACAAAAGGGAGTATTTTTCCTTACACTATGCAAACTTTCCATGTGCACAGCTCTAGAAAGAAAATGCTCCAAAATAGTAAACTTTCTCATGATCATGAACATAATCGGTCTAACATCAAACGATAGCGTATTTTGCACATGGTTGATTAACATTATACATAATATGTACCTTTACTAACGTTACAATACTTTTTATTTGCAATACTCTTTCATTTCATCGTTTTTTTTAAAAATACCAATTCGAATTTCAAATCAGGTTCTCTATTTGCTGTCTGTCACACTCTAAAGCTTCTGACTTGAAAGTTTCAAACACCGGTTTCTCCGCTAATTTCGCATCATGAAACGTGCCTTACCTACTAGCACGACGTATGTAGCATATTAAGCTGTTATAAAAATAAACATAGAAGCGAACACAAAGAGATACTTTATACTCCTTGTAGTTAATTAGCATTTGAATTATCACTAAAAATGTAACATGACATGGTTTCATTAAAATGTCGCCAAGGTGATGGTTTATGATAACCAACCGTGTTACTAAAATATAAGATCCTTTTTTTTGCGTATAACAAAATAGAATGTTCTGAAATTGAAGAATTCACAGACATGCTACTATAACTTAAAGATACTTATCTACAGCTTAATAAGTATTTTGTTATGTTGAATAATAACAATGATTGATTTACATCTTAAATAAATACTCTGAAAAACTAGTGGAAGGTGTATGCATATTTGTTACATCATTACAAAAAAGGACATCTTATTTGTAAGAACACCGTCAAAACTCTCAAACAAAAAAAGCTCCTCTTGGAGATTTGATACAATATTAGTCTGCATTATCATGGCTGAGTCACAAGAAAAAATGAAAAATAAAATCATAACAATAAATGCCTACAGTATGAATGAAACATAATAGCTCATGCTCATAAACACGCTGAAATAATTGATGAAACATGATTTTAAGTAGATATTAAAGAAAAGGAATTAAATAAATTATTAAAAATTACTTCCTCAAAAAACACCAACTCAAAATTATCTAGCATAATATGAGAATATTCAAGCTCAAAAATACTTGACTTTTTGACGTTGTTCTATATATATATTTTTTCATTGATGATTTGTCACAAAAGGAACTTTGTGCCAAGTTTGTCGTCGTAAACTATACTACATATAGCTAGATCTAACCTTTTAAGTATAAGAACGGTTCTGATGTACAGTATTATAAATAAACACACTGGCAAAGTGCAGATCATGAAGAAAGTATTTTTCTACGACATAATAAGTTTTCACAGAGCCTAGTCTGTTCCTTTTTACAATGGCATCTTCAATCTATCCTAAGAACATTCTTGGTTGATTAAAAATACTATTGAGTTGATATAATTGGCAAAGATGAGCACCTAAATATAGCAATTAGTTAAGGAACTAATGTGACAGGTAATAAATGATGATTATTATGTAGGTGCTTGATTCCTCCTAATAACTAGTTATAATACAAAAAAAACAATAATCTACAGAGTAGATTAAGTCAGCATATAACACAAATTGAGTAGTGTTGTCTTACATTTAACTATAGCTCTATAAATGTGACGATAATGACTTATTCAGTTTAAATAAAAAAATGGTAATAAATAAATTAGGGATAAGTTAATGAAAAATATTAAACATTTGGAAAATGATTGAAATTGTATTTATAAAGTTGCTTTATTTATCAAGCATTAGAAGCAAAACAAAGATACACTCAGAGCAAGATAATAGAGCATTGCATGCAAGCATGTAAATAAACAATGCGTGCGATTAAATTTTGGGGGGACTCCTTAGAGAATACGAATGCGCAATCGTACTATTTGTCATGAATCATCACGAACAGGAAAATAAGTTTCAAGCCCTACTACTGTAACTATTAATCGTTCGAATAACTAAGCATGAGAATTCCTTCGAGAAAAATATATTAGCGAAGGAAAATGGCATTTACCTATGTGGATTTTACGTAGGTATACAAGTAAATAGTCAGGATCTTAAATTTCGAACTGAACAGAGCCCGTACGAACTGGTATTTTACTACCAATTTCAATACCGGTTTTCTCCCGCAAGCTAAAAGAATCATGCTACTAGTTGTCCAGTAAAATATTTACGAAGTAGTACTAATCAGAAAAAGTGTACTTCTTGTAGGTATGTATGTATGTTTTGCATATATATGCTACACCGACGAAATAGCTATCTGGCTTATGCAAGCAATTTCAATTTAGACTTTTTCCCAGTGAGTTTCTTGTTCGGCATTGTCTATGGTTTCCAGTATTTTTCCAATGACAATAAAGATGCGTGAATGTCACTGGTTCTGTACTGCCACCTATTCCAAAATACCAGCATCGAAGTAACCAGTTATTGGGAAAAAGTTTCTGAAAAGCATAATGAACAAGAAAAAAACAGATCTCCAGATCAGAGCAGCAGAATGTTGTATCCCAACTTTTTCTTCTCTTTTACGCGACAATGGAGACAAAAAACGATGAAGGCAGAAACAACGAATCTGAAATAAAATGTTACATGATGCAGGCTATATGCTCGTATGTTAGCAACATTACCACGTTTTTAGTTAGCTGAGTTTGACTTGTATAGAATTGGTTTACTGCTAGCATACTGGTGGTATATAGTGGATGGTTAGTGGAATCACATGCCAAAGGCAATGAGAAAATGTTCCTGCAGAAGAGAAAAAAGTAAGCAAGAACGAATCGAGCCATCTCTTGTTTCTAGATGAGTGGAATGAGAGAAAGCCAGGAAAAGGAAGGAAAAGAAAGAAGTCATGCTGCTGCTACTGTTGATGATAATAATGATGGGAGAGATTATGATGGTGATAGTAATGACGGCGATGCAAGGTACCATGATAAAATCCATTAGTTATGTTTTCTACTAGGAAATAGTGGAATGAACCACCACTACTACTGTTTGTAGGCATATATGTATCTGCTTATGTGGTTGCTTTATTATAGATAGAAATTCTAGCACTGCTAATAGTAGAGAGTTTCGACACTTTTTCTATAAAAGGAGAAAGGACACACAGGGCAAGAGAGACACCAATAATTGGATTTCTTCCGGTGGTGACTCTTCCTCTTCTTCTGCTATTTCTCTTCCTTTTTTTCTTCACAGATTTCATTTTTCCATGATTACTACAGAGACAAAGTTGAGTTCAAGTAGAAGAATAAGTGGGAGAAATAGCAACAGCAGCAGCAGCAGAGATCTTTTTTTCGTTCATTTGTGTAGTTAGTGCAGAAGGAGAAGAAATAAAATCACATCGAAAGTTATGTTACACATGTACTACTGCTATATTGCTTCATCTATTACAATCCAAAAGCCTGAATGAAAAGGAAAGAAAGGAAGTAAGTAGTGGTTGGTGGCAGAAGCACAATCATAATCAACGAGGGCAAAAACAGAGAAGGGACATTGTGATCATCAACTACAATAGTTTTGTGGAAAAAAAAGAATAGAGAGCATCCAACAATATACCATGATGATGATCATGATCATCATCTTTTTCTTCCATTCCATTTCATTTCATCGTTGTCGTCATGTCGTGACTTTAACTTTCTGATTTCTTCCGTTGTTCAGTTCATTCAGTGGAACGGAACACACAAAGTTGTAAACAGAGGAGGCGAATAGTGGAGGAATGTACTGAAATTAGGGATGTATGCTTGGAGCGTATAATTCAAATACATTCTACCAGTACAGTAGATATTTAGTGTCCCAGAAATTTGAGAAAGTCAAAAAGTAGAATATTACTTGGGGGAAAAGAAATACTATTTTTAGAAAACTGATATAAAGGCAAAATGAGTGGTGATAATCATCTTCGTAGTCGTCATTCTTAATCATCAAAATCATCTTGACGAGTGTCTCTGAATGCGGTTTGTCTATAATGTAACTTGAACCGATATTTTCTTAAATATGTATCTCCTCACGTCTCAATTATTGAAAGTAGTAGTTCAGAAAATATCCTCAAAACATTTTCTGTCTAAAAATGTTGGCATAACAAAATGATGATTGAGATGATTGAAAGCATTATTCACGTTACATTCGTTTTGGTAAGGCTTGCAGGCTTTACAAAAATAAAAATCTCTGGAAAATATAGTGAATGTTGTGTCGAAGGATGACATATTGGAATACATTAAAAATAGTTTAGGCCTGGCTTTCTTCTAACAGATAAGAAGAGGTTTCAGATAAATGTATTTATATTGAGCTGCAGTTAGTTTTCTCTCAAAATGCTCAAATCAATTCGTTTCCAGGAAAAGAGAAAATTGAAATATGACTGCTGAATGACAGGATACTACTTACAATTAGTTACAGTGAATAAAGTTGAAAAGGTTTTGTGTAGTCGTAATTCCATTACGGCTTCCTTTCTTCGCACAAAGAAAAAAACGATCGTTTTCAAGTCAACTGCAGTACTTAGAAAGCGTGGCTGATGCCAATGCGAATTTATTTTTTTGCTTGGTTACATAATAATGAGTAATGACAGTGTTGAATGAATGGCCACGGGTAACAACTATGATGATTTAATATACCACACAATTTTACCCACACAAAACAAGTCTGCTTCACTTAACGAACCAATTGTTCAGCATTTCAGGGTAAAAAGGGAGCAGCTCAACAATGGAAAGAAAAGCTCAGCAAACAGTTTGTACACTACAGTGCTACTTGCCTCCCTAACTTGAAAAAAACTTTTGGCGTGTGTACAACACAAATTTTTGTTTTCACAAAAGGTTGGTAAATTTTGTGTAGAAAGTTATTCAACGAAACAGACCAAATGGTTTTATTCATTTTACTGCTACCTGAAAATGCCCCTAAATATCCTTCATCTACTCAAGGAAAAATAGCTTTCTGCTTTGACTTTTCGACTTTCATGTTTCAAAAAAAATAGAACCGAGAGGGGGTATTTTTTATTCATAACTCAAAACTCTGCAGCAAGCGAATTTTATCACAACAAAATGTGTTTTGCAGCACTTCAGGTAGAAGCTATTATCCAAACTCCAGAGGTAGAGGAAGTGAACAGAGCGAATATGCACAAATCTGTAGTTATTTCCAACATAAACGAAGATTAAATTATATTATCTACACGTAAATAGGTACCTATGACGTACTCCAATACCTTATCCTGTATGTCAGATTGCCTAAAAGGCCATGCTCCATATTCGCATTTAAATCTACTTTCAGTTGACATGTAAACACGTTCTAGTTCAAACATGTACGTTTATCTTTATCAATTGCAACCTAGAAATACGGTATACGTAAGTTTTTTGTTGTTCTAAATAATTTAACGAAAACTGTATCCGTATGCGTGGACCGAGGTTGTTTGGAATGAGAGCATCAAAAATCGTTTGAAACCTACATACCTGCAATACCTGTACATGAGATAAACCCATGTTATTATTATTTTCATTTTTATTTTTTTTGTGTTTTCTCCATTTCATCACTACCATGGGCACCATGATCCAAATTCTCCTAATATAATGCCCACTTTTTCTGATGGTAAATATGTCAAACCAATTCTACGAAAAAAGTGAGAAACCTACCTGAAACAAATGAAAGGTGGCTATAAATTACTCAAAGTTTACGGGCAGTAAGTCGAGGCAGAAATACTTTATTTACAAAAGTTGGGATTGTCCAGAACTTCTCAGAGATCACTTGCAACAAAAGGATTTGAACACACACTCTAAAAAAATCAGGGCGCAAGAAGGATTTTGTGCTGGTCGGGACGGGATGCATCAAAGGCTTTGAAAAGTCAACAGTTCTTTAGGACTGAGTGCCCCGAAGTGAATTTCGACTTGGCCATACGTACTGTAAATACACAGCATTTCATGTGTACTACTTGCTCACAAAACACAAAAAGAGGCGTATTTACATTTCAAGGGAAAATTATTAAATAAGTACCCAAATGAATGCGTCTTCAATACATGGTTCAAGAAAGTTCAACGTAGCTTGTAGCAATATAATTAGATATCTTCACGCATAAGTGTATTTTTCCTTCTCACATCTTTCTAGCATATTTTCTCGAAAGCTGTTCCAGTATTTTGAGTAATTTGATATGAGACCAAAAAATGAAACCTGGTATTGATATCTTCAATGCATTTATCCATGCATTTGATCTGAGGCTCATGCTAACTTCTCCAATAAAAATGCAAACAATTTTTGTTTTTATCTTACTCCAGTTGTATTTAGAAAAGCGGATTTTTCCTCTTCTAACTTACAGAGCTTCACTTTATCTTATCAGCCTGGAGTTATCAAAATGAATTTTACCCAAATAAATAATCCGTTTCATAAAAAAAGAGTGTGTGATGGTGAAACAGTTCATACAAATATTTATACTTGTCGCATTACCTACCTCACTACAGTAAATACATGTAGTATAATATACATATTATGCTCATTTTTAGGTACGTGCGCTGCCATCACATTTTTATAAAAAATTGAATTACATACTTCAATTGCAGTAACATTTGAAATTAGGCATAGCAAAGCTAAGCAAAGCAAAGTATCAATTGCCAATGTAACAGTCAACAGTGATGACACTGCTACGGAAACACAAAAATTCTTTACCTTTCATCACAAGTGCAGTGACTGACAGTATGCATTCTGTAGTTGAAAACGCCATAGTTTGAAGTCATTCCGTGAATGATAAAAGGACATCCATCATGCTCCCGGCAGCAGCGATCGGTTCCAACGTGTGCACCCATTTCTTCATATCTGTCTGCGAGAGATCCATCACCACACCAGAGAGTTCCAGGCATTATTCCTACACGGAATGCTTCTCTGCGAACTCTCCTGTAAATTTAAAAAGGATACGATTGACATATTACTAAGATTTCCAACTATTTATTCGATTTGAATATTTAACATGGCCAAAAAGAGAAGACTGCGTCCCTACTCGAGGATTCCGAAGAAACACATTTCTGCATTGCAGAGTCGACTTTGCAAATAAAATGTAAACACTTCAGAATGGGTTCCTTTCAAATATGTGCATGCTATTCTATATTTATTTTGTTCAAAAAGTAAATATGCCATCTAAGCTTTTAGCCAGTCACAAAAATGTTGCTAGAGGACGAAAATCTGCTGATGATGATGGTATGACATAAAAGTTGTACATGCGGTGGTCAGTTTTCTTCCGCATGATAGGCATGGCATGACTGTCAACCCGTTTGTACATTCAGTTTAATATGTGACTTGTACTTGTACAGTAAAAACTGCAACATAATTTACATTCCTCTACACGTAGGTTACTTTTAATTCTAATAGTGACAGATATCATCATGCTAGACTGCATACATATAAAATCTATGAAACAATTTCATTTGAAAAGCATCATGAAAATTGCATGCAATGTATTTTTCATTCATACATGTAAAACATACTGAAAACATGTCAATGACAGCTTTTTTCTTATCTTCTTTTCATCATGATTTGAATTTTGTGAGCAATGCAAAAACGAATCTGAGCTATTCTCTGTTATAATATGAAGTGCAAAACGTGTTGTTTAGAACTAAATAATTACCTTGAGGACTTTTGTCTGACTTCGTCTTCATCTGCTGAAGCAATGTCTTCACCACGGGTGAGTTTAGAATTTTTTGCGTTCTTTTTCAATTTTCTATGAAATCTCCTGCATTGTCTTTGCTGTGTGATCATGTCAAAAGAGTGTTGAATATCGCCGACAATTTCATCGTTACGAAGAATCCTGACAGTGACATTCTGAAACTGCTCCACTCTGCAAAATCATTTTAGATAAAACAAACTGATTAAATTTTGTATGAAAACTGTAAGAAGTATGCATTTCTAATTTCTACTGTGCCACATTGCACTTTTATCATTCGCAAATAAGAATACAAATTATTTAAATTGTACCCCTGTTCCAAGTCGAATGCATCGCTCTCCGCCATTTCTAACTGCTCTATGTCAAAATCCTCCTCCATCAAATTATGTCCTGTGAAGTTTTCCGTCTTCAAAAAGTCTAAATGGTTTGGGGGAACAGGTAAATTTGTACCAGCTCTTTGAAGATCCTCGCGAAAATGATTCCTGAATTGATCCGCACTGCCCCAATCGTTTATCATTTCACATTCCAAAAGTTTCATCACTTCTTTCCTTGACGCTCGACCTTCTCCAAGTTTGTAAATGAGTTGCAAAACATGAGGTCCTGATGCCACTTGGCGAAGAAGTAGACCTTTTCTGAAAATAAATAAATTGGGGAAAGCATAAAAATGCATTCTTGCTACCATATGCCGGTGAACTTGCAACTTAATAATACGACGCAATAATATTGGAAGGCTAGGTGATGATGATGTGGAGAATGACGATAAGATGAAAAAATAATAATCTTTTATATTTATCTTCCAATGCGCAATATCAATTCACATTGCTGCAATAAACCCTTACACAGAGGTGACTGAATAATTGCATTCTATATAATAATTGCGTGCTTGTAACTACTTATTTGACTTCAGGGTGTTTGCAAGTCAGTGCAAATTTTATTGACTAATGACCTTCTCAAGGCTTCCTTCTATTTTATATATACCTACCCCTCGTGATTGGCTACATACAACGATTATTTGTTGATATTGATGTTTGATAGCCATTTGCAAATGCAAACTCAGCAAAGAAAAAAGGTGTGCGAAAGGTGAAAATTATATATTTGATTTGATGCAATTATTCATGAACCATGCATTCCATTCTTGTACCAGCTTATTAAACAGGTCGAGAAGCAGAAAAAAAGCGAATTGATGAAGACGATTACTACCTACTGTAAATTTCCATAGTTATTAAATAACTAGCGAAAGCTCTAGAAGTACATCAGCAGAATGCTAAAAAATGTATGTCTGTCTGTCTTTCATGGTGACAGGACTTCCCGATGAAGTATTAATGTAGCAGGCCGACTAAAATTCGAAATAAAAGCATCATCTATTTTTCAAGCCCAAATGTTTCAAAAGTCAGTGAACTTGAATATGAACTTTTTGCAACACATGAAATGCCACTACGTATTCCGCTAGAAGCTTAAACTTTCATACTTAAAGCACTTTTACTAGGAATTATCTAATACATAGTCATAAAGAATTCACTAACGCCAGTAGAATGAGTTAACAAATCATGATGCTATAAGGAACTGGCGTACTTTGATTGGAAAGAATATTACTCGCGGCCCTTGCGGCAGTTAAATGCATTACACATGTGCGCATTTAAAACTAACAAAAATGCCAATAATAATGTTTACAATCAAGATGATGATGGCATGCTTCTTTTGTTTATGGCAACAAAGGTATCAAAACGATGCGTTCAGAGACGACATGGTAACAACAACTTGTTGTTGTGATGCTTTGAGTTTTCAAAACATTTTTATTCGTCATCATCATCATCATCATCATCGCCATTCAGGACGTAAAGTGTATAATTAATCCAAATCGTTTGAATTTTCAACCATGATATCTATGTAATCAAATGCAATTAGTGATCAAATCTGACAGGCTACTGCGCAGAATCTGTCTGTCTGGGTTGGTGCTTCGTACAAACATCGTCGCCGACGCTGTCATAAAATGGTCTTAATTTGATGTTTGATAGAATAAACGCTAGTTGCCGGTCAAAATATTAGAATAAATAGCAGCAGAGTGGTAGTAAGAGGTGATGGTTGTTTGTGGTGGTGTGGCATTTTGAAAGAGGCAGTGCCCACAAAAACAGCCAATCGATTAATTTCGATTGATAAAAAAACAGACCAACTCACAAAACGCCTTTTATATTTGCTCAATGTATCTGTTGAATGGAATGCATTTTTGTTACACTTTCAGTCAAGGTAAACCCATTGAAAAGTGTGGATAGGGTGCATGGTTCGTTTTTTAGGCGTTAAGTCACGTCAAAACTTGATTGTTAGAGGATTAATTGTGCAGGAGGAGGAAAGTCAAAAATTCAGACTATGTTTTGTGCAATAATACAAGCTGCAAGCCAATGTAGTTTTCAATGCAAGATTGGAATCGCGTCATTGAAGGTTCTTCTCGGTATTTTTATTTTTGTGGTAGTGCAGTGTTACTAGAAAGTGCATGACGTTTAAAATCCTAATGCGTATTTAAATTTTTAATATGTGTAAATGCATATAGGTATGTTGCTAGTATTTTGAAAAAAAAGTTATTATAGTGAATTTTAATGCATGTGTGTTTGTACTGAAAACTGTCCGGACTTAATACGCTAGTTGGCGCCATGAATATTTTGAGCACACCTTTTCTTCATTCATTTATTGTGATTTATACCTGTAGAAGTTCATCTGCATAATAGCTGGCATATTGATTGATACTGGCAGATTTATTGCTGA
>JAHZMZ010004309.1:0-13472 GCA_027743805.1 Lepidocyrtoides sp. E14 | reverse complement strand
CTGCAAAGTTCCAAACTTTGTTCAGCTAACCCTTTGAAAAATCATCGTGAAAATAAAGTTCTATGGTCATCAAATGTTCAATATTATATAAAATTTCGCTTGCATGTACTAATAGTACTGTGTATGTCTACTTGTTTTATAAACTGCGATTCACATGCTCGGTTATGTGTAGTGAAAGAGACACACATGTACCACATATATGTATGGAAGGTCCAAATAGTAGCAGCTGCAAACTGACGTTGACCATATGCCAACAGGAAAATGTTCCATAGAACTATTACTGCAAATGACTGCTCTTGCATTTTGTTGAAAAATGGAAATGTTCGGTTAACGACAATTTGATGACATCATCAGCGTTAGCTCTGAAAGCAGCTATACGCGCTTTAATTTGCAATCACACCGTAAATTTCTTTCCTACTTTGCTTGCCTGCCCAAGCATTTCCTGTACTGACGGGAATATCCTGGAAGCCTCAGAAGCAATGTTTAAATGGTTAAAAAGGTCACTATATATTTCTTTGTTTCCACGCTGCATAAAGTACTAAAAAAACGTGCTGCTCTACTGAGCGAAAGAAAAACGAAAATTACTTGCTACAAAATGAACCTATGGACAATTTCTTTCTTCAGCTGCTGTATTAAAAAACTCAAATCACACAAGAAAAAAAAAATCTGTTCCAAGTTTACAACTGGAATAGCGATTGGTTGAAAAAAATAAGTCAGGATGAAAGTGAAAAAGAAGTAAAAAGTTACTCTAAAAACGTATCAAACCTAGAGAGAAAAGATCACGTCTACTTTTCTCCTATTTTGCAAATATTTAGTTTGCTGGGCTTGATTTGTTTGTTTTGAAACGAACTTGAATCGATTGTATTGTAGAAAGTAAATCTAATTTAGTTTTTCCTCTTGTAGCTGAAAAATATTATGGTGTGTGCAAATCATCAGCATATACTACCTTCATACCTACTATGTTACAAAATCTTTCAACGTATATTCGTGGTGGTCTTCTGTTTGGTAAATGTATTTTATGTTCATCTCTGCTTATACTCTTCCTGTGGCATTCCATTGACCAAATAGAAATAAAATACAAATACTGCACGTTTTCCAGACTGTGTCATTCCCAGGAATTGAGCAATAATAGTAAGCTTTCAGCTTTTCCAATAAAGAATAATGGAAGCCAGCAAAGCAAAAACTCATTCTCGTCGTGTCATAGCATACCATATAATATCTATGTTTCATGTTCAACAAAAATGGCAATAATATTTATAGTCACAGCTACCTTGATGCTGTGAAACTCCTTTCTCGTAGAGTTGGATTCTAATTCGTGCAATACAATAGCTCAATAACAGGGCCAAAAACATATTTTATGACAGTTGTAGATTGAACTCATTCCAATGAATTTTCAAAGCTCGCATTTTAAGCGCTTTCCCAGGAGTTAAACAAAGAATAGTTTTGTCAGAAATATCACCACAACCAACAAGTAATAGTTAGGTAGGTTAACGCTCTGTTTATTTGAGATTGCATCCGTCCGCGTTGCCTCCAGAGTGAAACCGTTTCATGGCATGGCTTAACTTTGAATATATCGGTGAGAATAAAGGAATGAAAGTACTGGATAACTTACATGAGTAAATTTTTTTAACCAAAAAATATAAGTCGTGATTCCAAAGGACAGTTATTATCAATTCTAATGCGTAATCTAATCACAAAAATATGCTCTCGCTTCCAAGTTCGTGTACTTAATGGGCACTAGAGGAAAGCTAAAACTGAGAAAAGTAAAGAAAACAAGAAAATGCGAAGCAACTGATAATAATAATAATTTAATAACATGCTAAAATGCTTTTCAAAAGGAAAGAAAGAAATGTGGATGCCTAATGAAAAAGTGAAGTAGAAATAGAAATATGTATAGTCCTAATATATAATTCTTGCAATCTTCTAGTTGTACGAAAGAAAGTATGCAATGAATGCACTTGCATCAGTACCATTATATAGCTCGCCATCATACATGAAAAATAAGTTTTGATAAAGCGTTTCTCCGTTATCCCAAGTAGAAATGGAAAATTACAGAGTCGAAACAGTAGTAAGTATAGAGAGTTAGAACAGAGTGTGTAACAAATTGCTACTTTTACTTGGACGCGGACCCACTACTGTGAGTCACACGACAAATCTCATGTGAAACGACAGACATTATAAGTGGTTGTTGGTTTTGTACATATTTTTCTCCCTGTTATGTCTAACTACTTTTATTTTTGGACACAGAACAAGAACAAGTCCGGCAGAGACCACAACTTTCATTTCCCTGTATCGGTCCTTTCTCCATTTTGTCGGAGGGAGAAGTCTAATTTGGTACTGCAGTCAACATTGGCGGTATTGTACTGGAGTTCCTATTTTGGTATATTATGAAATACACAAAAAGTTGCCGATTACGATCACAAAACGAAGAAAAAATTTTGCTTTCTAGTTCTTAGTGAGTAAGTAGATCTACTTGAATTTTTTATATATTGCATATCAAGTTAGGTTAAATAATGCGGAAAAATCCAATTCCAAGCATAACGCAAGTTAAAAACACTCAGTTGCTGTGTTGTTGTAAAAGGACACAGAAAGCGCCAGAGTACTTGTGAGCCTTGGTTTTCACATCTTAGAGAACAGGATGTAATACGTAGGTAATTTCATAAGCTAATCTTATATTTTGTGTCTACGAATGAAAACAGATTTATGTGAAACATACAACAGTAAATATGCAATATATTTTACTAGAGTTTAATCTGCAAAGAAAGAAAAACAAGATCGTGGAGTTGCACGAAATGAAAAATCTTTAAGTTAATAAAAATCGCTGTACATCAGCAAATCGTAAAACTCAGTAAGAGCTGTAATTGAATAGAATGCTCATTACCAGCTTCCACAAGTATGAAAGATTTGTCGGGAATTTGAATATTACTAAAATAATGCATGAAATACACAGCACCGTGCAGTTGTAAGTTATAACTTGTAACTAACTACCTTAACCTCAGATCGGCCTTTTTGACTGACAATGGGAATGAGATAATGGCACACAAAATACGCCGTGTTATGTTCCAGAAAGCAAGTTGAACGAAATCCAGCAAAAATAAAGCAAATACATAATATTGCATAACCAAAGGACGAGAGTGTTGTATGATGATGGAAAGTTGTATGAAAAAGAAGACTTCTAACTGAATGAGTATAGATCACAACTATTCACAACTTGACTTGACTATGTGTCGGTAGGTACACAAGCACATTGTGCACAAAAGAAGGACTTGAGACGGATGGGTGTATATAAAATATAGCATCTTGTTCACTTTCCTCTTTTCATACATGCCAGATGGGAAGTTGTTTTGAAAGCTAAACAGCTTGCTCAATAATAATAGCATCCATCCACTCCATTACTCTCACAGAGTTGATTAGATTTGCTGTTTCATAAAAAGACAGGGAAAGGGGAAGAGGAAGTTACCATATACATCTGCCTGTTGTTGTACTACTTAGCTTGAAAAGGAAAGTGTCAGCAGAAAGAAAGGTAAAAGTGAAAAGGAAAAGACGCTCACAGAATAAGGATATAAAGCCTTTATGTTGAAAATCAGAACTATGCTGATGATAATTCTCATTATTCCTCCTACTACAAAAGAGTTATACACAGCCAAGTAATTATTTGCCTAATGCAAGTATTCTGCTCAGCTTGTATATCAAAATAGTAGTTAGCGGTAATAGCTATTATACTATAAGTACTTGGTTGCAACAAAAGAAGCTTTAATTTTTTATCAAAAACTTGTTGCAAAGTAGTATAAAAGGGTCTAAAAGTCTTTGCTTCCATCTACATAACACATTATCATGTACCTACGCCGGCATGCATGTAATAATGAACATGTGAAAGTATCCATTGTATAACTATTTCAGTTTAGTCTGGATAATCTTTTTTGAATGTAGCTCTACTACACTGTTGAAATATATGGTTTCCTTTTTAATAATAAATAGAGCCAGGATGTTACGGATGTACGGCTTGACTCTCTGGATGCCTGAAATACCTCACAAAAGTATAGACAGGAGGTTGCTCGCTATAAAACATTATTTGGGCTTGTTTTCAAGCATCCTAGTTTAAGTATGTGTGTAGTCTAGTTATAATTATTATTATCAGCAACACAGACATATAAGGGATGTGATAAAATAAGCGGAAGTTGAATGTATGGATATACCGTGAATGTTTGAATAGAAAGTGGGCTTCCAAATACCGCCGGCCTCTAAAGCACGCTGGGGGTAACGCAGGCAAAATTGGAAATTCTATCGAGTAGGTGAGTCTTTGTATGCCTGTTATTAGCCGTATTTAAAATTTTGTGGGGTTCTAAATACCGGTGGGTTCTAAAGCACATTGGTGGCCGAGGAAGCAGATTTTGAAAGAAATTCTGTTGGGGCTTCCTTTCGAACATTCACAGTAGCTAGATCTACCTACATTTGTGGCATCACTAAAAACCAAACTACCGCAGACTAGTATATAGGTTGGTGTGTGGTAGGTTTAAAATGAAACATGAATCAAAATATTTGCAGATTTATATAAGCTTATAACATAAGGTTTTAGCTATTTGACTTTCAGCATTCCTTTGCATGTTGTTGTTTCAAAAAAAAATTCACTATTCAATTACCTGACAATTCCAAATTACATTACAACACAAAGGCTTGTAGCTTATGTGTGCGTTAGTACGGAAAAATGTATTTATTTTATAGGGAAAAGAACTTGAATTCCAAGTTTCTACATAACTTATACGCAGACAAGGCTATTTTTACAAAAACATTTGAATGTACTGTACTGGATGTACGGGTTGATGTATAGACATGAAATATCATTATAAATATCTCTTCTTACAACATGTCACCGTTGATTTAACCCGTGACATAAAATTTGAAGCAAATATTTGGTAAAGGATCCCTTTGATGAGCATTCCCATTAGTTGTGATTTCCTGAAAAACTATGAGCATACCGGCCTGCACACGCAGGTTATCTGTTAGTATATGGATAGAAAGTACAACTCAATTCGTAGAAATCCTCATTGGAACAGGATGTTGTGCATTTTACTTCATTAAATATTGATACAGAACAAACCAAAAACTACCATCAGAATTACAACAATGTAACATTTTTGAACCTGACGAGCGTACATGTGAAGGAATTTAACTCAAAATAGCGAAAAGTTTGCTCAATTCATTCATTAGAGCACGTTTTGCTTATATGTGGTTTGGTACACCATGCCAATTGACTGTCAGCTACCTACCTACTCCATTTTAGCATGACATGATATTACTAGTATTTATCTTCTTACTTTTCACGTGGGATTTGCTTGTTCTTACCATAAATATTGTAAAGGCATTACTTTTTTCAGGGCATGCTTCCTACCCTAAGGGGTATTCTTATGAAATGTTTCTCTTGTTATCAAGCCTTGGCAGTACTTAGGTAATTGCTCGACGATATTTACATAACCTATGCAATACATCATCATACCATAAACATAAGAGAATATTAGCAACGCTTTAAATTTATTTATGCAAGGCTTTCTGAGAGAGCATTATTATTGAGATTGAAAATGACAAATGGTGTGTCATCCGCTTCTGCACAAGGATGAAAAACATGTGCATGTTCAACTTCAAAGTTAAAGGCCTAAAATAATAACAAGGAGAAAGCAGAGCCACACTACTACAATACAATACTAAATTGAACCATGATGATGATGCAGTGCAATACATACAGTACAACTTATAGGCTATAGCAGTCATAGTCATACTCACTCTGGTCCATCCATCATCATTTTCCCCTCATTTATTTATGTTATTTGAGAGAACACCGATTTTCTATTCAATTTCATAGGAAGTCGAGTTTGATGACTTTGAGTGGCCTATTTTATGTGAAAGGAAGAAAAGGTAGAGCGTATAGTGTTTCGTACTGTGCCCCAGATCTTTCTTTTTATTTACAGCGATAGCATGTAGCATGAATATTTTTCATTTGTGTAGGTCCTATTTGGTCTGGTACACTAAATTCCAGTAAGAGTTAACTTTTTCATTTTATACCATTATTGTGATAAGCACTTTTTCCAGGTTAAGGCGCACGTTTTATGACCTACTTATATGCTAAGAGGAACTCTACACAATGAAAAATGCTCATTTTGGAAGCAAGTAGAAAACCAGATGCTAATTTATGAGAGAAAGCAAAAACTAGAATTACAAGCAAAAGTAAAAGTAAGTAGGGTTACAAGCATTTCTGATCCTTCTAGTCATTATGACACCTGTATTATTACAGTGCTTTCAGGATAGGCACTGGGTACCTACCTAGTTAGGTGAAAGTAAGTAAAGGACCACAAAGTAATTCCATTTAGTTTAAAGCTCGTTCATTCAATACACGGCATTATATTCATTATGAATTGTACGTGTAGATCCTTGTCAGTTAAATGTTTATTTGAGTTCCAACATAATGAAATGTACTGTGTATATCACTTGAGGTTGTACAAAAGCTGTTTTTGTCCTGTTTATTTATTACTCTAATATAAATAATAATTACTTACCTTCTCTACTCTTTACTGACCTCAATTTCGAACAAACAAGAAACTAAAACATACCTTTTACAATAGATTTCTACTTGAAACCTTGAAGATTAATTGCACAAGTTAACCTAAACACCAGTGTAGCATTTATTTTCCTCATTGCTAAAGTCAGTGAAATTCAAGTACAATATAAAAACATACACAACGAAAAAAAAAGAAATGCGCTTGTTAAAATAAAAATTGGGAAAATGAGAAAGTCACTTACTTTCCAACTCTTGAACGTTTTGTCGTCATAAACTGCATTTTTTTGCTAAATTCTCTTGATAGCAACGCAGTCTAAAACAGAATTAGAATAAAGAATAATAAAAGGCTTTCTATGAAGGAAATAATGTATCCTTACTACTACAGAGAACTATGCTTATGCTTATTCAGCAACTAACTCACTCACTCAATGTTTACTTCGTTCCATCATAATAATAACTTGTACAGTTGTTTTCATCAAATAATTCAAGATAATAAACACTAATGGAATTCTATGATCCCCATAAGCCATACATGAATACAAGTTATATGCGTACATGACTTTCCAAACAAAAACAAACGTAAATATTGTATTAAATGCTTCATTTATTATACGTAGTGTCATGTTTACTCTTTATAGTTTGTAGTGTAGTAGTAGTACTTTTTCTACACTTTCTTTCTCTCTGCTGGTAGCATTAATAATACATTTTGGTGTATGTATTGTATAAATACTACACAAGTTTGCTGCATCATAGAACGCGGCCCCATAAACAATCATCTCAACGAATTTTTTTTTCAGTCAGTCCTCCAGCTCATTTTTTTAGGGAAAAATCGATGTCAAATGGATGTGAAAAAAACAACCATAATAATGGGCACATCGTATACAATGCATTGTTGAATGTTGGGATGAATGCTGCTCTGAGCGCTGCTGACCAAATAAATTGTATAAATGGAGCTCTTATATTTTTCTCATGTGCATATTTTCTCTAGTGTGTGTTTTCGTCATGTAGTACACTTGCATTTACATATTGTTAAAGTCATCGTCTCCCATGTAAAGTTATAAAAACGTGTCAGAAAAAAAATTGCTTTGGCATTCTCCTTCAGATGGGATAAGGTACTACTCCAGATATTTAGCTCAATGCAATGTTACTTGTAATACATTCGTTCATCCATTTTGAAACTGTAAAAAAGCGTGCCATTATAATCTATGTACATATACATACATGATTGTATGTGTGTAAGTTCAGGCAGCTTTCATATTGCGACGATATATAAAGGTATTTTAAGCATATTAAGCTTTTTATAGTCAAGTAATTTCTCTATGTTGTAGATTCTCAATTTCTGACTGAGCACGTACTTTCTACCATTCCAACGACGGAACATTTCAGCAAATCGCCACAAGAAGGATCAAAATGACTACATACGTATATCCAGCCACGTAGGCTTTTTCCACTTGTGAGAATGAATGCAATGGTAAGTTAGTCACACTCAAAATGCTTCCTGACTTTTTGTGAATGTGACCATTCATTCATATATAAGAAGTAGAAGTTTTCTCAGGTTTGTTAACAGTATATATTGATATACCTATGGTACAGTTGCACCATAAAATATTTGCCAATCCAACCTTCCTGTTAGGTATTCCAACCATGTAACAACTTCTCTCCGTTTGTTGGGGGGAAAAATTGGCTGGAGTGTTTGAGCGAGTAGTGTTATGTTATGTTTCTGCAATCATCTTTGTTCATCTGATCGCTACTGAATAAAAACTGACCGGACATGGCATATAAGGACCTACGATATGTAAAAAACGTGTGCCAACTTGCCAAGCTGTTTTTTATCTATCTCCAGAAAGTGCCAGAAGCAGTATTGAAGTATGCTATGAAAGTTAAATATAAGCGTGAGCTAACATGAAAAGTACCAGAACATGTGTCGATTATTAGCTTAGCACCTTGAGGCTGGCTGTAGTAGTGAACAGATGCTAAAATCAGACACGAGAACATCTCTTCAAAGAAACTGCAAAGAATAAAGTAGACAGCTCAAACTTATAAAGACTGAATGAATGTGACTGATTAAATAATAGAATGTGACAGAGCTAGTGTTCATTTTTAATACATTTTTCAGCACAAATAGTTGAATTAAGGTGCGCTAGACACGAAAGGATATTGTCGATGAATAAAAGTTTATTTTATTTCCTAACTGAGCATGAAATACAAATTTTCATCTATCACTTCCACTTTCCAGCAGTGTCGTTGTCGCTGCGAGGGCAAATTGGTATGAATAGTCTTTTCACTTTTCCCGCTGTTTTGAAATTTTCTCATGCTGTTCTTCATACCATAAAATTCATGTTTATATCGTTGTAATTCAAACAAAAAATGACTTTCGTCCTTCACACGTCGAACTATTGATTATCGCTTAAACAGTCAAAAACATGCGAGATAATATTTCGCACAGCAAGACCATGAAATAGCAGAGGTTCACGTTATGTCTCATGGTTTCATCTATTCATCTCCGACGCTGTTTCACACACACATGTAATACAAACGTTTGTTCCAGGAAACCCATGTAGGTACTGGATTCATATCATATTTGGAAACCTTGCAAATGTCAACATAACTAAAGTTCTTTCTCATACCCACAGATCAATGACATTGGCATCAGTGTCTTCAGTAAAGACTTTTTACTCCTCGTTGCTCGTTGTGGCATGGACTGTTGATAATGAGAAATGAAAATAAAATTACACATGGCTTGCTCGCTCTTGGCTATGTGATCGTGTTTCGACATTTTCTCCATTTTTTTATTTTGTGTTAACTCATGAAGACAAATGACGAAGGCGATATATGGAAATTTGCAAATACACAAACTAAAAAGGCTATTCTCTTCTATTTTCTCCCTGCGGTGTACAGGTTACAATGCACACACTCACACCATAATCCATACCACAGACACCTACGTATATTATGTGTGCTGCGACGTGTGTTGTTTGCCATGAAAAAAATACCCAAATGTGACCTATTATGAAGCAATTTTTACTAGCTTCTATGTCTTCGAGGTAAAACGTTGATCGACTGACAGAGAATTAGCGCCGATTTTATAGCAATCATAGCGGCAATAAAAAAAATTTCTGTCGGATTTTGCATTATAAATATTTTTGACAGTCTTGGCGAATACACTGGGCGAGGAGTTAACTATAGATAAAAACTTTCTGGAAATGTATTGCATAGCTGCGTGGTGCTCGCGGTATGAGTTTAGAATCTATTTACATGAAAATGGTGCGGTGGAAAAATGGTGTACACGTCTCATACTTTTAAGAAAGTATGCGAATTATGCAAACTACACACACAATGGGTATTGTTAGCACAACGCGCTCGATAATACAAGTGTCTTTAAGTGTAATATTATTTAAGATTTATTCCTTTGCCGGGTGTAACTGCCGGGAATATGAAGGATGGTGTATGAGTGTGTGTGGTTTAACAAAAGCTTGGTATCTGGCTATCATCTTCTTGTACATTTCTAAAGGTACATATACGGACACAGCATACAGCGTTTGGAGATCAGCCAGGTAGGTATATACAATGCATTGCAGCTGGTATTTAAAGTATAAAATACCCATCTGTGCGAAATGTACAAAGCAATATTAAATTAATAAACCAGTGTAACAAGTTACAATAAAGCTCAGGAATGTCACTGCAGCGAAATTTTCATCAAGTTCATTTCACTTTGGCTATTCATCATATAAACGAAAGTACATCATCTCTAAATTAACTACGTGCTAATCAACACTTGTTGCAAATGGTCCCCGAGATTTTAACTAAACCATGATATTTTGAGGATTTTCTGTATACTTCACGTTACGCTATTCAATTTTTATGGACATTATAGTAACTAAAAATGGGCAGAGGGACAAACATTACAGACCATGTAAGTTATACTTTAAGCTTATGCCACACTTCCTACTCAATAATAAACAGAGAATAATGGACAAAAAATAAACTCCAGGCAAAGCAAAATGCATTATTATCTTCCGTACGCAACATCCGTTTCCCCTCCTCCCATCGTCATTGTCGTTTCCCGTAAATAATATTCATTCTTCTTGTGTCTATGCATAACTTAGCTTGTTCTAAAATCTCCCGGTCCAACACCTGAGTCCTTTTCACTGTTTTCTTGCTCTGTTTTGGTGAAAATCATGCTTATACGGGTTGGCTCGTAGACAGTTAGACTCAATAGGACTAATTCTGAGCTGTTTGTTCACATCCACATTTCCACATATATTGCTTTTGCTCCGACAACGCTGTTGACGTTGCAGACATGGGTAATGTATATAATTCTAGTGGTCGTGGTTGGCGTCCCACCTTGTTTCATGTTAAGCAAAAGAGGAAACACAAAGAAGACAAAAGACTACGGGCAAAAAAGGATACTACGCTAAATGGTATTAAGGGCGGTGGTGAAAATCATGGAAAGTGTTCTTTTACATGGCATGCATAAAAATATGAATCCTTTGAATGATGATGATGAATGGAACTCGTATGCAAGTGGCAGCCAACATCAAGTCGACGTCCGTCCAAGTAAACTGAATGGGGTGAGTTGGAATTGGAAAGAGATGGAAATAGAAGCCAATGGGTATAAGCCAGTCAAGTTACACACATTTTTCGCGTATGCCATGCCATGCAGCATTACACATACATAACTAACATAACGTGTGTATTGCGGAAACCAAAGTCATGGAGCAGGAGCAAGAAACGGTACGGTAAATAAATCTAGCTGCAAGGAAAGACGTATTATGTAAATGAAAAGGAAAGAGAAATATTATACTACCTCAATTTTCAGTGGGCCTACCTACCGTTGAGTGTTACATGCGGATTGCGGATCCCATCTTAAAATTGATGCTCAAGATTCATGAATGAGATTACCTTCCTTCAGATGGCCTTTCAGATCATGTGGGATAGTTATTTTTGGGAATATATCCAATGACACCACCAAATTGAGATATAAACTTTATATATATTTTTAGCAAACACACAATGCTGAACGTACAGTAAATATTTTTTGCCAGACGCTAGTATCGCGATATGTGCAATATTCAGAACCAACCAGTTACTTTGCTTTTCCCTTAACCCCATCTGTTAAAACTACAGTAGAAAGTCTTTTAGAATGTTTTAAAGTTGTTAGGGCATGATTTGTAATGTAAGAGTATTTTTAACATGACCCTATTTTTACGTCAGGGTCTAAAATGGCTTCATGTATTATAAAAAAAATATCGATTATTTCTTCCATGTCTGTTCCACTCCAAAAGCGATTCAGATGCTTTTACACAGTTCAGTTATAAAAATAGACAATAAATTTAAGCTTAACTACTCGGTATTGTATTGTACAGTTTGTTGTTGAAGACATTTTAATAGATAGAAAAGAAGGCACTTATCGATATGGACGTACGTAAGTATCAATACTTTGTACAATGTGAATTTTTAAAAGAAAATGAAAATTCCTAGGAAGATATATGCGATAGATACCTGTTCGATATACGAGAATGAAAATACTAAAGGATGTAAAGGATTTTTTTTTGTAATAGAATCGCAGATTTACTGAAATTCAAGAATGCTTACTATGGTTTACAAGCTTTGTTTCGCTGCAGTGAGTTGGGTAGCAAAAGAATAATGCGCTCTTTGTTATACCGTTTGACCGTAATGTGTTGTAATAAATAAAATATGTCAGGGAGTACTACCAAAAGAGTCCAGCTTATGACCACAGCTGGGGAAGGTAGGAAGAAGCGGAAAGGCTACTGCTTACTTAGAGTAAAAAAAATATGACGGAAAGAAAAAAGCAATTTGAACTTTAACATAAGTAGTTAACCAAACTACTGTGCTTAAGTAGTTTTACACGGCAATATACTAGAAAAAATGAAGGAGCCACAAGTAAACGATGAAATGGAGTGGTCTGGTTTTAAATTGTTGTTTATTGGTGCAACCAGCCTGTTTATCAGTTAAACTCGTAAGCGTGGTACTTGTATTCAAATATAAGGGGCGTTTTTATCGATAACAGCATACATTATGCATAATTTAAAATAAAAAATCGATGCTAAAGATCATATCATAAAAGAATAAAAGTGAAGGCTGCAAAACACAGGAACAACAAAGCAAGTGCTCAGTCACTTTTACCTACTGAACAGCACTGTTGCGCTGAAATTCTTGCATGGAAATGAAAAGATATAAAACATAAATGGAGTTGTAAATGTTTGCATTTCAAAATCTGAACTTTTAAAAAAGTCCAGTCGGCATAATTTTCTGTTAAACTAACCACACATTTTTATATATTTTATTTTCTCATAAAGTGCATTGTTCTCAATTACCTGTTTACTACGTATACTGTGTTACTGCACGGTTAACAGTACAAATAATTGCCTAAATGTTATTTATTACATTGCCACTGTGCATTTTTCTAACTTATATACTCGTCGAATAAAAGATTCGTGTCTACTTCTGCATAAGTTACTCGTCGATGAACCTCAGGGCAATTCCCCTCACAAAGCCCCGAGAGTATGGCATGCTAATAAACCCATCGAATCTGACTGATTTACTGCCGAGTTTCACGTTTGCCTCCTGCTGAAATGAAATGAAAGTGAAGGCTTCCTGGTAACACACAACGCTAAATGTATGCATTCAGTAGCTACGGTTTGGTCGCATAAAATCAAAGGTACGGGCAAGGCAGTGTCATATTGACTTGACTTGAATTAGCAAGTCTGCAGTTTTACATTCTATCAAAAGGGGCTAAAATAATCAAAACCGTGTAATTTATTTCACATATTATTGATTCAATAAACTCGGCAAAATGTAACTAGGTTTCTCATTAAATTTTTAATTTCGGGACCTGTCGGGTAACTGAGGACTTCGAAACCCTGTCCATTTTGTCGGACTATGTCGGAACTATCTATTT
>JAHZMZ010004308.1:0-10883 GCA_027743805.1 Lepidocyrtoides sp. E14 | reverse complement strand
AGTAAAAGAAAACAACCAGATAGATAGATATGGATAGATGGGATATTACAGCGGAAACATTGGAGCAATTGGAGAAAAAGAGAAGAAGCAAAACACTCTTCGTCGTCGTCGTCGTCGTTTTTCTTTTCTGATGTTCCATGTATATTTATGTATATCTGCTCTCTAGAGTCTCTTTGCGTTACGCTACAACAAAATATCATGACAGAGAGAAAGAGAGAGAGAGAGAGAGAGAGAGAGAGAAAGAAAGAGAAAACGCACACTCATTAAGATCCTTCCAGAAAAAAAGAGTACGCCGTGTGTATTGTATAAAATGCACAAGCCATCTATATGAAACAAAATGTATTGCAAAATTTCTCCTTTCTACTTTCTTTTCTCCATTCGATTCCACCATTTCGGATCTCAAGTCCATCTATCCAGATCGTCGAACAAGAGAGCAAACCTAGCTACATACTACCGAACCTGTTATGTATAGTGCTTATGATGTTCCTTCGACGATACAAGCTGTAGGTATATATGTATATATCAATGCCATTAAAGAAACAACAAGCTTATAAAAAACTAGTTCTATATATACTACATATTATTCTCGTCGTCGTATCATATCGTATCGTATCCATATATTAGTTTGGATAGATATTATTATGTTTTTTTTTCTTCTTATTTTCGTACAAAAAAATAAACGAGTGATGCTGATGCTTCGTCTGCTACTACTGCTGATGATGATGATGATGCCTTTTACTGCTGATGTGCATTGGATCCATCTATCTATGATGCGGGACTAGTCTACAAGAGTGAATGAGTAGACTATGGAGTATCGTCATGAAAAAAACCGTGGTATAGAGGTTTGGAAAAAAATAGATGTGAAATGTGTACGTGAACATATATACTAGTTTTCTTTCTATTTTGCTACAAGTTTAGATTTTTCCCTTAAAGTTTATAGCCTTTTTTCTTCTGTATTACTCTGAATTTTTATCTTGCAGCTATCTATCTGTTTCTTTTTTTTCTCTCTCTTTCTCTCTCCAAACGTATTTCAGTGAACGAGAAAGAGAGAAAATGCTTTTCTCTCATTTTTTTTCTTCTACTGCTTCTTTCCATCTCCTTTTTTACTCGTTCTGCAAAATTGATCGTCCGCCTTTTGGGATCTCTCTTTCTTCTTTCCTGCTGCTATTGTATCAATTTCGTTTTTTTTCTTCTTCTTCTTCTCTTCGTCTTTCTCTCCTTTTCGTTCGTTCCTTCGTTTTCTCTAACACTCTACTCAAGTGAAATACAATAGACGAATAAAACGAAAAGTACTAGAACGCATGCTATCTTTCCGGATTCTGTCTTATTTTATAGATGTTTTTTTCCTTCTTTCTCTTTCTCTCTCTCTCTTTCTCTCTTCCACTCTCTGTTTGTGCCGAAACGACCGTCTTGTGCCGATTGCTGACATTTTTCTACTAAACTCAGTTTATAGATAATATGGAACCAGGCATTTACATTTATTATCACAAATCTTTATCTCGATATCGCTACATGCTTACTACTCAAAGCGTTTATGATTGGCTAAACGAATAGTGCATGTACCAGACACATGGTAGGTTGGCGAATAGACAGGACAAAACGCAGAAAAAAAGAAATACCTAAGCAATTTGTTTTGCTCCTTTTTCTTGGCAATTAATCATTCAGTCATGAGAGTACTGAATGCCCACATGTAATTGAGCCGTATCAACATGCCCCAAACAAGTTATAACGTGACTTTGATGCAAAATTAATGTGAAAACTGCTCTGCATGGCCTCATCCATTTCTCCTTTTTCTTTTTTTTTTTTGATGCTTGCACTTTTTGCTATACATAAGATGCGGTTTTTCCAAATAATATGGACTTTGAATGTGAGCCAGCATCTTAGACAGAAAGAACAATTGCTACTGCAATCCCACTGAGAATGTTTCCGGAGAAGCTGCATGACGCATGCATGTATCGGATGTCATTTTTTGAGGTGAACGGTGTTACAAAAGGTAGACAACAACAAAAACCCAGACATAATATGTTCATTAGAAGTAGTACGTAAATAAATCGACAAAAAAGATTTTGTTGTCAATCACAAAGAAATAAAGCAAAAAAATCAATGACCAGGATTTGATCCAGTAACGGCAAACAAAACGTTGTTTTTTTATTGTAGCTGTCTACCTTCCTTTATATTATCAACAATTGACTTCCTTTAACAATTTATAAGTACTTGTATTATACTGTGGGGTATTTCATTCACAGTTTCAAGGTTTAATAACTTAATTTTTAGAGGTTTTCATTTAGAGGGGTTTCTTTTTTGCCTTTTCCGCTTGAATAATAAAAGTACAATAAGTGCTCCGATATTCTTGACTCAAGGTTGAAAATCCTCTTACATATACCTATATGCGAACAATAAATTTATTTCTCAGTTTCAAAAGTGCATAATATATCACCTCACAACCCGTACCCAAATTGGCTAAAAAAACCAATGCAGTGGTCAACTGGTACGTTATTTACTTCACAGTCCAAATGCGACTGTGTAAAAAATAAATAAGCTGATGATAATGAACATCACATACCTAGCCATCCTTTATAGTTTATTAAATACATATCGAAAAAACAGAAATTATTATTCATAATATTCTATTTACGCACCACTCTGATTCATAATTCATTCCCAGCAGCAGCGTCGTCAGTTTAATTAGCACTAATAGGGCATGATGTACAGACACGCCAAAAATACATTTATGATTGTGTATGATGATAAAATAACTCAAGTCAACCAAGTTACGCAAACATCAATCCATCTTTCCGTCCATCAGTAGGCACGCTATCGTCGTCGTCGTCGTCATCATCATAATCATCAGTAACACCACAGAGCAGTAGTCGCCATAACATTCATTCTTTTTCTTAAAACTAATGTTCTGCTTCTTGTTCCCTTCACAAATGGATGATAAATACATTATTTTTTTCCTTCTCTCCCTCTCCCATTTCTTTCACAGAATCTTCTATATCTGGCTATCTAGCTATTCTATCTGTTCGCGGGTGGGTGAGAAATGGGAGAGATGAAAAAACAGAAGAGAAACTGTAAATGAGTTAGTGAGTGATCACGAAATTATAGAAAAAAAGTGTTTCGTCTTCTTCCATCACGACAACATATGGTCAACTTGTTTTCATCTTCGTTTTTTTCTACTCTCCTTCCAAAATATGTGATTCTGAACACTATGAAGATGATGAACAACGAACAACAAATTTTTCGATTTGTCATCCTTTTCCCAATAATAATAATCATAATAAGTACAATGTGTAGTATACAGCTACTAACAACTTGGACTAGTGTTTATATGTACCTGTAAATATTTCTAATAGAATGCTTACGTGCTATAACCAGCTTTTAAAGATTTTTTTTCCATCATTCACAATTTTTCATCTCTCACTTCCCACTTCCATCATCATGACCGTCGTCTTCATCATCATCATCATCACGATAATATTACTACCATTAATACATTATCGTTTTTCTAAAAGAATCCAACCTGTTATCATTCAGAAAAATATTATCGAAATCTCGTATTCATTTTCTTGCTCACAACAACTTTGTTTGATTACCATCATCACATCACTGCCCCTCGCTCTCTCGCTTTTACGGTTGTACGAGTATATACCATATATACTACTGTGGTCTTCTTACAATAATAATAATCATCATTGCCGTCAGCAAATAGAACAATTCCTGCCGCTGGCACTGATGATGAGGATGATGTGTTGATTATTATCCCACGAATTTTATCAAACTGTTTTCAATTCAAGATGACAACGGTGCTCACATCAAGTTAGTTAAGAAAGTAGCAAGTAGTAGAGATACTCTAAAAAGTTCTCAGAAGAACAAACTTTTCAACAAAATTTACGTTTACCTTTTTTACACAAAAAAGAATAACTTTGTAAAAACTTTTATCTTCATCTTTGTCGGTGACGATGGTAGTAATAGTAGTAGTATTAGTGGTCAAATGTTTTCCACTAATGTATTATTCATCGTCCCTTTTTTTCCAACACTGTGTAGGATTTACTGATGGTGATGCCGTGAATGTCCTTTTTATTTACACATTCATAGCTTACATCGCACAACAAAGAGGAAACTAGGAAATATTTTTTTTTATATCAAAGATGCAAAAATCATCAACCATTTTTATATTACTTTTCCTTAAAAAATATTAAGTTGATTTATCTGATGCTTCTAAAATTTCTTATGTTTTATCCATTTATTCTTGTTTATTATTTATTGTACGATGATGATCATTATCAATAAATTTAAATGCCTAATGTTGTACTAACTAATAGACACTGCTTGGGTTTGAAGATCCTAAGTAAACATACAAAAAAGGAGATTTTTTTCAGGCAGTGTACAGAACAGGTATGCAGTAATAACGCTAACGCAAATTAAGTTAATGATGGGATATTACATTTCAATTTTTTATGCTAATAAATGCATATGCATATGACGATGATGACGATGGTGAATGGAAAACAAGTAGACTGGTCATTCATGCTTCTGTTCGTTGTTGGTGGTGGTGGTGACCATGATATTATGCTGAATGGGAAAGCGAGAAGCACGTATTTGTTGTGGCACCAGTGGGACAAATGAGTGTATGAAAAGTACGTGTTTTCTGTTCATTGATGAGCACGCGTTGTTCTTGTTGCACAACAACAAGAGACAAGGAAAATTGGTATCCTTTTATGGCAACTTATTCATACCATAGGAAGCAAAGTGGGAAAGATGAGAGCAGTAGATGAGAAAAGGACAAGACGAGAGCAGTGAAGAGGGTTTACTCACCACTACTACTGACTGACTGACTGAATGAGATGACCAGAAAATGACCGACCACAACAAGTCTAATGCAAACTGAAATGCCTGTACTTACTTACTGCATTGTGCACTGATGATGATGATGATGGTGGTGGTGGTGGTAGCAGAGTAGAATGGGCTGACTGGACAAGCTGTTTGTTGTTCACCAAACTAGAGACAACTTAACGCAACAACTCAACACGTACCTACACACATACACACATGAGACGGGATGAAGAAACAAGTGATTTGGTTTGATTTGATGGTCTTTGTGGAGCAATGCAGTGAGGAAAAGTGCATTCATGCATGATGATAATACGCCGCAAATGAATGGACTCATGACACGGTGATGATGATGATGATGACTTGTTTATTTTGTACCGCAATATTGCACCCAAGCAAAAGAAAAGGAGAAGAGTATCACTAATAAGCTGGTCACTATGCTTACTTTACTACATAAACAAGCTTAATATTATTATGAATGTATGTATTTTACATTCTCACAGCTTTCGCATCTCTCCCAGCAATGTTCCAAATGCTTTAATAGCAACAATGATAGCAAGGTGGTTTGGTTTTAACCCATCTTCATTCACTCACTCAGTTCCCATAAACATACAACATCCCAGCCTTCCTTCAGCTCGGCTATTTTGTTCATTCATGGAATTCAAGTAAGCCATTCATTCAAACCAGTCGAGTCAGTCAATTTCGTAGTTGTAGTAGAGAAATAAAGCATGTGGAGTTATGAGCTTTTGATCACTTGATCATCACCTCACTTTTCATTCATGCATGCATCCGGCAGTACTTGAATTGTTATGCTGCTAAGCACACAAACCTAATTAGCTCTAGTTGTTTCCAAACAGTAGAAATATAGCAGCGAAATCATAAAATTTGTACCTGATCGTGATCATGTACATAGCTTCTTCCAACAGAAACGGACGTATAATTTGTCCATCTATCTAATTATAATTTTAGGATTACATCAGCTATGAATTGGCATTTGATTACAGGTGGAATTTCCATTTTGAATATGCTCATTCATAAAAATGAAAACCATGCCACATTCCAATCCCATTTTGTTCTCCTTTCTTATTTTAACAACGCCAAATAACAATGCACAACTTGCATGCTTTTGACATAAATTTTCCATAATAAAAAGATAACAATGAAATGGATACGCGAGTTTAAAAGAATAGAAAAATATAGTAATAAATATTCTGCATGCTTGCCATCACCACCACCACCACCACCATTATTATTACCATTGTCAACTGTCAACTACTTTCCGAAAAAACTAATAAAAAAAGAGAACACTAAATATACGCTATAAAATTTATGCGAAGCCCACCTAGGAAATAATAAAACAAGAAGAAGAAAATAGTTTAAAATAGTGTATAGTTAAAATACCTCTATGATGATTTTAAAAGAAAAAAACAACATTCTAGCAGCTTAAGTTGAACATTCTCAATTAAGCAGTTTAGTTTGCTCACACAACAACTGCCACAGCGTCATGCATGAAATAGATGAATGCCTTCTGCGACTCAAACCTACTCACAAACTGTTTTTGCTAGTCTTGGCATCTTAAAAAATGCAGTAGCTGTTATGACGTGTGTGTTTGTGCTGCAAGGATGTGGAAAAAAAATGAAAAAACCTTTTAACAGGCAAGATGCCGATGACTTACGAATACAGGTGATCATGATGAATAATTCTGGTAGCTGATAGCTCAAAACGAAAAAAAAGAGAGTATAACAACAACAGCAGCAGCAGTAGCAGCATAACAGCTCGCTAATAATATTGTAATAATGATAATGTCTATGTGTACACGGATAATATGATTTTTTCCCTGAAAAAAAAACTACATGAATGTTTTATGATGAGGTGAAACGTACTCATTTATTCCCTTCCGTATAATACACTCTGATACTGCTGTACTATTATTATTATTATAGGTTGGTATTATCAATAAAAATTGCTATAGTCGTTCAAGGGAAAAGAAGATTGACGATGACGACGACGTGACAGAACTATTAGTTTTGAACGGGATACAAAGCTATCATTATTATTATTTTCTTAAAAGAGAGAGAGAGAGAGAGAACGAGAGGGGGAGATGATTATACACATAACTACCAGTGGTACGATTACGACGATTATTATTACAATTTTTCAGTGAGCTGCGCTGTTGTAATACTACAGATATGATGAAAATTATGAGTGTAATGACCATGATCCTTCCAGTTAGTTGTTACTTATCTTTCTTTCCTTTTTTTCTTTAAAAATTTCATTGTCGTTCTTTTTTATTACCCATACAGTCAGTCAGTCATTCATCCTAGTTTTTTTATTATCATCCCTTACTCTTCTTATTACGCTTGATAACTTGAAAACACTACTGCACAATTACTGAATATCTTACTGCTGGTGAAATATAGGTTTAGATATACATATTTATATACTGATACAACTACTACCCCGTACCTGTCAAATGACGCTGTAATGATGATGATGATAATGTCGACCATTGAATCTTTCACTGATTCCTACAAGACTGTTGATTGAAGAAGAAAAAAAATCATTCTCTTTCTAATTGTTTCCCGCTATCTATTCGTCTTCTTGTCTTGGTTTGCCAATCAATTTATGTTTCTATTTGTTTCGTTTTTGTGAGAGTAATGGCACCGCCAGAGAAGCGGTATCATATGTATTCAATCTTTCAGCAAACTGATTTATTTTACTCGTTAAAGTCGTGTGACTTCACACACGACCGATGATTTGTTCCGAATAAAATCAGGAAGATACTTATGTCTCGACAACGCAGTAAATTCACAGGTATAACTAATTCTGCATACTTTTTTAAAAAAGGAAAAAAAACACGTGCACGCAAAAAAAGACGTAGAGAAGAAGAAATAAATTGATTTTCTTGATGAAGCCATGGATCACGGCAGGTGTCACCGATAATGATGGTAATATAATGAAATTTCACACACACACGACTTGCTCTTGTACTTTCTAACTTTTACTTGAGAAAAACATTCACATACATACTCAAATATAATCGATTAGTAATAGTTACCAGTGCCAAATTTTAACACGGATTACCCTGTTGTTGTGACCAACCTTTGAATATTTTACCAAGCAATTATTTTTTTTTCTCCGCATATCTTTACATTATTGCTTTCCACGCAATAAAAAATTGAATGAAATAAACAATCAATATGATAACCATAATATGACATTTGAAAATATCTTTTGTGTGCTACTGAGGACTTTACAGACAGCAATTATTATTAATTTTAACAAGTCGTGTTATTATTATTACTCGTTATACTTATTGCTCATACATTTTAGCATATTGATGATGATGATGATGATGAGCCTCATTCCACTCAACTTTGTTGAGCCAACTGCCGGCTGATCGTCTACTTTGAAAGGACTCAATTTGTTGGAGGTCTGGTAACCAAAACTCAATTTCAATTAACCACACCAACAAACCCTCCAACATTATATAGTCATTGTCATAGTGCTGGTATAATCATCAAAACACTTATTATACTAACTGTTCAGTTTCTTCATTCATTCAATCCTTCCACTTTTCCTTGTACAGAAATTTTAATAGAAAGAGCGTATTACAACAGAACAGATAGTAATAATAATAATAATGACTTCATCACATCATCATCATCATCATCATCATCATCAATGCAGAACACAGAGATCAAACACTGCTTCTCCTTTCTTTCTCTCACCACACCACACCACCACCATCACCACCACTACTGATTGTGATTATGAATCGAGTGAATGGATCAAGTGAGGAAAGACACTTTTTCATCGTCTTCTACCTACCACACAGGCAGAACCACTGCGCTGCTTCTAGCAAGTATCAAAGTATCGCTACCAGCAGTGCAAGCAACAGCGTACCACCTAACAACCGCCACCAGTACTTATGATTATTACACCCCATTATCATATTATCCATACTCATTTTAAATTTTACTGCTGCGGCTGCTTCTCCTTTTATTCATATAGAAATAGATAGACCCACAGCAACACCATCTTTTTCGTCGTCTTCAGCCTTTTTCTCTTTATGACTTTCCAATAATCATCATCTCTCAAACTTTATTGTCTGTCGTTTTTTTTACTGCTTACTCTGTCTCACCACCATCAATACTACCACTCTTAGTAGCACCACCATCCCCCAAGTATTATATCCCATTTCTCACTTTATACCTCGATTTTCCTAAACGCCGAACCGCAGACAGCACAGATGATGACTTGAAGGTAATGAATCTATTAGTGAAAAATGGCAGCCGCGTCAAATGTGGTTTATTCGTTGAATCTCTTACTCGTTTACTCACCAGCAAACTGACAAAGTCGAGAGAAAAGGAGTGAGCAAAACCGTGACTCTTTACCGTGGCCGTCAACTCATCATCGTTCAATCCTCTAACTTCTCATTGCTTTTGTAATTCTGGTGATTTTGATGATGAGGTTAATCAGGACAAGAGCAAGTTGAAGAAACAATAGCAATGTCATAAACGCTTCTATTCATGCTTCAGTGAAATCCACTGATAGATAAAGTGTAATTTTACAAAAGGCAGTAGTAGTGAGACAGATACTATTTGTACAAAATGAGGGCATAATATGTCTACCACGTGACGTTAGAATGGCTACACTATTAACGCTATTTTGTGAATAATTCCTGTCATGCTAGTTGCAACGAAGAAAATGGCTACAACAGAGCAACGAAATGCATGCACATTTTTTTTGCTATTGGACTTTGTTCAGGTTTGCTTGGTATGAAAATCAGTGGAATGACACGATTTTCACTGCTGCTCTTTTTTTCGTTCCTTCTTCCCCCTACTCCTTCTTCCTGTCAACTTATGCTCCGGCACGTAACATTTTATGTCACTGATCCCCACCAAATAAGACACAAGTAATACAGCCATTTCTCTGTTCCATTCTATTGAAGGGTAATCAATTCTCGACAAATTCATTGTGACATGATGATGTGATTGCTGCCCTAAAGTCTGTCTTTCTTTTTCTTCAAAGAGATTTGATTTGTCCACAAAAAAAACAAGTACAATTATTTGGTCAGCGCAGTGGTTGGTTGGTTCGTTGGCATGGGACATGAAAGCTGTTGCAGCAGTGCAATTGAATAATAATAGCAATAAAAATAATACGAGTAAAGTAAAGAATCTTCTGAGATCTATTTTCCGTCAGGACATACAGATCCCACCACTTTTATTGCATTGCATTATACCGGTTAAAAACGCACCCCCTTCTCCGTACTACACAATGCATGTCTGCATTTCTATTAATATTTTTTATTGTTTGCCTGCTCCCTTCTTCCTAAATCCTCCACCTCCTCCTTTTTCTTCTTCTTGTTCATCATCTTCATTATTTGAATAATGTCAATCGTAAAAACCGTTTATATTGCTCATGAAAATCCGATTGTTGCTCGTTGACGACCATCTTTCCTTCGTTTTTTTTCTTGTCTACTCTTTCAACCAACCATGCATACTCTTCTTGTTTTCTGTGTGAGCTGCTCAATTGTAGTAATAATATTCAATCCACCCTATTATTATTATTATTATTACGACTGACTACTACTACCACCACTAAACATACCTCTCACTACCAGCAATTTTATTCCTTACCTTCTTTCTCCCTTCTAGAAGAATGATATTCTTACCTTCGTATGCTGATGCTTGATGCGCACGTAAAGTATACACAATAACTACTACCCTACCCATAAATAATAATAAAAAGGAGCGACCGTTCTTGTCAATTCATTTCAAACATGATGAATAAAAAAGCAATCTTTTTTACGCAATGCGATATGCCAATGGACAGAAGTAGTGGTGGTGGTGGTGGTGGAAGTAGTAGAGGCTAAGCAGCTGAATGTAGAGTGCTGTCCTGAATATTGCATGAATGCAAGGGAGCAGACGAAAATGACAATAGAAAGTCAACAAGAATTTCTGACTTGAAGTTTTATGCAGTCTCTGATATTTCTAATAATAATACGTATTATTATTAGCTCGCTGCATAGCATGCAGAAGAGCTTATTA
>JAHZMZ010004306.1:0-15055 GCA_027743805.1 Lepidocyrtoides sp. E14 | reverse complement strand
CTCCAAAATCAATAGGGGTCTTGCCATAGACCGTCACTATACACATGCCAAATTTGGTGTTGATTGGATAAAGCGTTCACGAGTTATCGTGCATAGGGACGGACGGACAGAGCCTCATAACATAGCCATCTTATAAGGTTACTCATCATAATGAGAAACCTAATAAATACGCTAGATACACTCTTGTCAAAGTGCCCATAAGGTCACAAAACATCCTAGGTATACATTAGAACTTGACTGTACTTCATTCATTGTCGCACTCCGGATGCCATTTCTAAAACTTGAATGAAAACGACTCGGTAATTTTTTTGTGAAAAAACAATCCTTGAACAAAAGCATATTAGGAGTAGGAGACAAGAATGTTTCCGTCCGTAATAGTAGTAATGAGTTATGTTATGAGTATGTCCCGTAAACAGTTTCAGCGGTGGGCATCGTAGGTTAAACGAGAAGAGTGTAGACTCAGAGATTATTAACTTTCGTATGGGAGACATAAACAACTTAAAACAACCTTAGTGTTTCAGAATATGAATGATAACCACTGGCTGCAATAAAATGTGAGGAATTCTCATAACTTATCATTGATGAGTCAACAACCTCAGAGAGTCAATGAGTGTGAATTTCAACCCCAAGAGAAATGCTGATTGCTGACATAAGGTGTATGTGTGTGTCAAGTGTCAAGTTGAGTAAAACAAAAGCTACAGAGTTTACAAACAGACGCACGCATACACTGACAACGACAACTTTGCAATGCTCGTAACTTTATAACTATAGCTTAGCTTTGACATAAGAAAGTTAACAAATGACGACACAGATCAATAGATAAGATCTTCATAAACATATTATGTTATGTAAGTTAAGCCGTATCGTGCCGGAAATGGTAACGAGGTACAAAATACTCAAATGATACCTGAACCAGAAACCTTACTAGCATAGTTAGATGGAGATACTTTTCCTTCTGGGCGGTTACGCGATGCTTATTAGTTTACTTTCATTATTTTGCATCATTATCTAGACTCCAGAAAAGATTTATGCAGGCAGGAAGTGTGATTTTTGGTTTTCGGTGATATCACGTTTTGTTCTCCAAAATTTGTGGGTTCAACTTTGAGTTTTCATTCAAAAGTTTTGCAAATGATTTTTGTGGGTGTGATAGAAAATCAAAACAATTTGTAAAAATTCTTACAGGGTGAAAAATTACGAGTTATGGAGAAATTGAAGATGGAAATAGGGAGAATGATCATTCATCATCATCGTAATAATCGGTTATATTAACAAAACATTACTATTAGTACCGCAAACGGATTTATAATTAATTAGTATTAGGTACATATTACATATGACAATTTCATAATAGTAAAAGAACGACAATGAAAAGCTCTGTAAAAACTAAAAAGAAACAAATGAAAAGACTGTAATTTGCTTTGTTAAGTTGCTCATTCTCACATTTTGCCGGAAATAATGAGTATGACCGTTCTTCTCCAGTAGACAAAATGACATTATTACTGGTCATGAATATAAATGCATAGGTAAGTACGTTATAAAAACAAACAAACAAATAAAATCATACTTTGTCCGTGGTTATACCAGTAGAATTATGAATGAAACTTTTTGGTTTGGTTTCTCAATGATTTTTCTCTACTACACGTACCAACCAATGATTAGATTTTACAAATTGTTCACAACGATGCCCATTTGCATTATTTATTATCACAGAATAAACACGCCTACAAAAACCACATATCTGATAAAAAAAGCGAAATATTATGACAATACTATTCGCTTCTCATATCCCGTACATTAAATAATGGAACCTGTAGCTGTAGCACTAACATGCATATAAATGAGGGAGGAGTAAAAAAGCTCCGATTTTTTTGTTATTTAATTCTAAACAGATATAAAATGAATGTATATTTAGAAGCTGTTGTTGTTGGAGTAATCGTAAAAATGGAAAACACTCGACAGAGCTCCATTCATGAATTTATAATTTAGCAGCAAATCTATTAGGAATGATACGAAACTATTGTGCAAACTCCAAATGAAGTATGTTACATTTTAAAACAAATTCATAATGATACTGCTGGTTAACTACGATGTTTTCACTATCAGGATTGTATTTTGAGTCGTTCCAGGAATTCGCATTGAGATGGGCAGTGTGCAAAATTGATAAGCTCATTTCTCACTCACATTCGCTATGATTGCTGTCAAATCGATGCCTTGTGAATTGCATCAAGGATTTAAAACAACACGAGCCAACATATTCACTTAACATTTTTTATGATATTTTATTATCAATTTGGAGTTTATTACGCAGAAGTTTTGAAGGCTTTCTAGCCACGTTTTTGAGCAGGAGTAATTCAAAGCAACTACATAGTTCCGATCTCGACAATGACGCCATTATAATGCGCTTTACTGATTCCCGTGATTCCAATGTGATTTTTGAGCTTGAAAAATTTATGTAATTTATGTAACGCGAAAGCTCGAGTAAAACTTGTTAGTTAACAAAATGGCATCCATGAACTCCGCGTCATCTCATTTATCTTTATGTAACGCATTATTATTACTAATTACATTCATGTACAGTTTTGTGAATACTGGAGTATATGAGCCAGTTAAAAGCAGATTCAGTCTAGGTCACCTTCTCGCTGTCCAAGTCCATACCTTGCCATTTTTGTTGACGAGCACCTGTTTCAAGTGAATTATCGATTTATTTTTCAATCCTTAATTTTTTTTTTTTAGAAATGTGGATGTATCTTTCAATCAAACTTGAATTAAAAACAACCGAGAAGTAGCTGGTCTACATGAAAGAGGATATTATGCATGCATGCCTAAATAAACGTCAAATCAAGGTCATGTAAAGCTTCATAATTTGTAGGATTCAAACACAAAAAAATTTAATCAAAATGATGATGTTATAAAATTGATAAAACATAAATTCCTGGAATAAATTATTCCGTTTTTTATGCAGTACAGTACTGATATTAAAATCAAAATTCCCGTCGTGATTACTCCAACTATGCAAAACACCATGTACATAATGATCGCCTACAGCTTATATAAACTTTTATGGCATACATAATATGAAAAATTGTCAGAACAGTGTCCTTGTAAAATGGAATGACCGGGTAATAAAGTTCGGAATGAATGTTTTTCATGCGCTACTGGCTACTACAAAAATATTGTATCACAATGTTTTGACACCACCACCGCACAGTCAAAGGAAGGCGTAAGATAGTTATGAGAGACTAGCATGACATGAACCACTGCGATATTACTGCGAATCGTCAATTACTATAATAGATTGCATATTATCTATCAAACTTTTATGTCATCATAATTATGCAAGTAAGTCTCGTTGATCATTTCACGGTAAGCTGTGCAAATTCACAGAACTGCAAAGGTTGGCTGGCATCTGCAACTGCAACTGCTTCCCAATCCCAAGGAGCACTAGACACGTTTCAAAAAGTCAATGATGGTGAGGTGAACATGATAATGTCACATTAATTAATGTCACAAAATGACCAAAATCCTAACAAGCAACTATATTATAGTCAGTTTCAACATAATATGAAAAATGACCAGGTCATAATTAACTGTATGTGTATGGTAAGGGTAACTGTATGCATGCATACTACGTTACGTTCATCGACTCGCGGAACGGTAGATTACCGTGTGTGTACGAAGCTGGCAAGTTACTGGTAATACAATGTTGTCTGTGTATGTTTCTGTCTGTGATTGTGACCGCAACCTGAGCTCTATTGACTTCGGCTTTGTTCGGCAATCGGCACAAACACTACAAGCCAGTATCTAACTTGGTATCGAATTTCAAACCCATTGACCCTCTGGGCTGGCATTAAGTTTAAGGCAAAAGTAAAAAAAGCAAGGGAGTCCCCTTATTATAAACATCTTTTTTCAGTTTTTGTGTATTATAGGTTATTTTTTTAAGGATAGTTTCAGTTTGGTTATTTTAGGTTAGGTATTTGGAATATAACACACCAAAACCTAACCTAAAATTCACAAAAATTGAAAAATATTTTAAAGAGATTTTTATGAAAGCATAAGCAGAGAACTTATCACCACTTGCCTTTAACTGCATGATAACCGACCTTCAGTAACCCGAAATAAGAGAAAAAGAGGTGAGTCGTATTGTATTAAGAACTGTAATTAGTAAATTGTTAATCTGCTTACACAAAACATTTTTTGCACCATTTAATTTAAGGCACCTATGTCATGCATACGAAAGTTACTTATTTGAGTTTGAGTCTACTTTTCTCTTGGTGAGAAGTTCACTGTTTTTCTTCGTGCATGCATTTGTTACGAACTTACTCCCTACTCGTGTCCACTTCACCCCGAAAATTATGTATCCCGATCATGAGTCTTTTGCCATCTATGGAGTTCTTTTGGCTGCAAGTATAAACGTAGAATTTGGTGTAGGGGAATCTTCTGTTGTATCAGATGTGTAAGTGGGAGCCGCAAAAAAGAACTCTTGAGAAGGACAATCCTCCATTTAAACAAAGCAGTGAAACAGTTGATTTCAAATTAAAGCCCTACAATGGCAGTCATTCCTAAGCTTCAGAGGTCAGCGTTCACAATCCTTAAGAGGAACATAGGGTTTTCAGCCGTCCTTGCTCAAAAAGGACAGGCTACAGACCCTGTGCAGAAGCTATTTATCCAGAAAATTAAGGAATATGAACAAAAGGCAAAGTAAGGCCACCAATCAGCTGTTTAGAAGTTATAATTACGCAGACACTTGCAGTTTTAATTGTTAAATTAGTATTGAAGGTGGAAGTATGCATAAGATTGCCTATGGCTTAGGACCTCAGGCGGCTAGGGAAATGAAATTTAAATTTTCTAATATCTAATAAAATTACATTGTTGGTTTGTTCAGGGCCAACCCAGGAAAATTGGTCGACAGCAATCCTAAAATTGAACAGGAGTTAAAGCAAGAATTGGATCGTGTAGCTAAGATTTATGGGGGAGGTCAGGGTGTCGACATGACTAAGCTGCCTACGATTAATTTCCCAGGTAAGTTCTAAATTGTTTTTTAACTTGATTGAACCAACTGCTATTCACAGTATTTTTCAGAGTAACTGACAATAAATTTTTGGTACCATGTATTTTCTTGCAGAACCGACTCTTGACCCCATCAACCAACAAGCAGCAAAGTAATTTAACTATTTCACAACTGGAATAAATAGAAGTCAAATGTAGGGGGACTTGTTCAAGCACATTGATTGATGCTTTTTGTTGTTACATATTCAAGTAAATAGAAGCGATAAATTGCATGATCGGTAGTCAAAATGAAAATGTGTCATCAATGATTTTGTATAGAGTAGATTAAGATGTACAAAAGATAAACTAATATTCTCTCCAATAAAAATTCGTTATTTCACGACCTCTAAAATTGGTTAAAATTCAATTAATTAACCTCCCTTTCGTTTAATTTATTAAAACTTCAGTGGTTGCGCAATGATTTTATAATTCAGATCACAGTAAAGCTAGTAATATTATGCACTTTATGTATAAATTATAAATAGTATGCAACATTTTGTCAAATTGAAAAAAAAGTGGTTAATATACGTTTAACGTCGTCAACAGTCAATGTTCCAAAAAAGTAACCTCTCACAACATTAATATAACTTCTACACTAGAAGTAAATATTATTTATTATGAGAAATAACATCAAATTATCAAACTGTCAACAGCGATAGGTTAGCACATTACTTTGTTGGAAAATGGTTCATAGTCAAAAGCCACTTTATGTTGTGATGTAGTAGAGGCATTTGAAAATGTTCGGCGATCGCTAAAAACGTCCTAAACTTTAGTGCAGTTTGTTTTGGATCTATAACCGTCTTGTATTGCCCGCCACATGTGCAAATTTCACTCAAGTTGTCTTGTTTAATCTGTAAGTACCGAAACTTGCATTAAAAATTTGCCGTACAACACACTGAATAAAGCAGCTTTCTCGATAATCTTTAATTATACCTCTTTGCATTTTGCACACTGCAAGTCCTGTAAAACGATACCCATGACCTTCCTGTTGACTGAGTCTACCAAAAGTTGTTCGATTTCTTCAGTTTCATACGCTGCATCGCAGGTGGTACACAACCACGCCCGACTAGATATGAATACACAGACATACTTACTCCAATCGGTGATTGATTGAAAATTTAATTTTGAAGGAATAGATTACATATTACATATTATTAGCAATTTAAGGACATACAGGTTGTTTTTGGTAATAGTTGTAGTATCTTTGCACAAGTCTACATCACGGCACTGATTGCACAGTTTGCATATTACTTCGGGCAAAACAATAGATGGACATGGTTCGTTCCATAAAGCTTCATCACTGAATTCCCCAACTTTAACTAAACGAAGGAGATTTCGTCTAAGTTTATGAGCATCTTCTTCTATATTCGCGTCTAGAGACAGCACCTGCAATTATTGTACATTGTATTCAGCGCAAAATTACACGGTGAAATTACATGTGACCTTTTTAAAAAGACTGAAACGGACCTTATGAACAGCTTTTATAAACTCTAAAGCTGGTTTCTTTTGTTGTGATAATGACGCCACGTAAGAAAGAAAGCTTCCTCCTTTTGTCTCAACAGGAGTAGGATATTTGCGGTCGATTTGTTGGACAATTCTGCGATACAATAAATCATATCAGTATCAGTATAATCATATCAATATATACTCTAAGGTATTTACATCTTCATTTTACAAAATTATTGAGTCTTCAACAAATAATACTGTTTTACCGAAACAAGTGTTGAGCAAGTTCTCCGTTTACGTATTCCCTTGAAAAAGTAACAGTGTTCATACTTAACGCAGGATTATTTCCTTTGCGCCGAGGAGTTTGCGTAGACACTCTTCGCCGAACTGGAGTCTCACCAGGTTTAATTCCATCCATTTCTGAGCACAAGTGTTGGTGGACTGCAACAATATACGTGCTGATAACATTAACAAAGTTTGTCTTGCAGTTTCCAACATCCGGTAAAATGTTTGTAAGCGTCCATCTCATATCGGGTTCCAACTGAAAATTTAAAATACAATAACATCAACAGTCAGCTTGAAAAAAATGGAAAATTTATTACCTCAATCGACATCATTATTGGGATATTTTAATAATAATATAATATGCCTTTACCGCATCCTCATCATCACTTTGGTTTAGTTCTTCTGTATCACTGACATCCTCTTCCTCCTCTTCACTATCAGTATAATCTTCATTATCATCCTCTTGTCCCGCTTTTGATTTTTTACTTTGTCTTTTGATTTGTTTTTGCGCAATTTGTTTGGCCTCTGAAGTCTCTGATTCTCTGAGTTTCGCTTTGATTCCACCAAAATTAGACTACAAAGCACGAAATTTTGAAGTATACATTAAAAAGTCCCCATCAGCATTTCAAGGAATGAGTGAGTGATATGATAGAATAAATGGACAATGCAATGAAAGGTTAACATACGGAGTCCAACCACATAACGCATTCCCAACAGTTGATGAGTTTGAGATCAATTGCATGAAACAATTCCTTGTTTTTCATTGAAGCAGTAATATACTCTACATAACCTAACGCGTCCACAACTCTGCTCTTTTTCGTACATATTATTAGACGATTGAAGTCAGCATATACGATCACTGATCCTAACCTCATAAATTCAGCAACAAACTATAAATTAAAACAAGATCGAGTTTCAAATACATAATATTCTAGTTTTCTTGATCCATAGCATCAAAAATAAAACAATGTCAACTACATTGAAAACAATAGCTCACCTGAATAAAAAGCTTTTTCATCAAGTTGTTCAACGTCTTTCTTAAGGCAGGATCATACAACAGTGCATTCGGTGATCTCAACCACCTGTACAGATGAATAAGTTGATAATCCGCGTAGACATTTCTGTGAACGGAAACATCTCGAACCCATGAAATTACCATACTCTTGAGAACTCTAAAGGCTCCACTACATAAAGCAGTTTCATCATAACTAGCGAGCGATGGTCCAGGATTATTTCCCATCATTTCTTCAAGAGAAGCTTGTGGCATATTATCGAAAGCAACTGTGGCAGTTGTACCTTCAATATCATGTACATGGTGAGATTGCAACAGTGTGTCTACTGCCAACCCATCCAATTCCAATTCCACGCAAACCGTTTGATAAAATCCAGGGTTGTTGATTACAATATTGTTTTGCTCTTCAAATTCAGTTATCAAGCTAAATATTGAAATTATACAGATATGTCAAAAAAGCTCAGGTGTCAGTAACGAGCAAGAATAAAAATATGAAAACATCATCATTTACCGATTATCATCTGCTTCCTTCCCTCCAAGATCTGGGCGGTCTGTCGGAGAGCACCACAAAACATAGTTGTTCCTTATCAACTGTCTTGAATACAGTACATCACATCCAGCCAAAATGGAATCCGCTGACAAGTTACCGACAGGAATTTGTAAATACCTGCTCTGCTCCAAAGCTGCTTCCAAAACATTCCTGAAGCGTAGAAAATGTTTCAACAATGCTTTGGCACCAAACTGTTGCCATTGTAGGGTAGCGTATAAATCGTCTTCGTCCATAACATGAATTGGTATTAAGGGGAATTCTCCCATCGACGGCACTCTGGAAACCCACAACGGGAATCCAATTGTGGACTGGACAGCCAATGACGTTGCTCCACGTTTCTCATCTTTGTAAGCTTGTAAAATTCGGTGAAGACCTGTAAAAACAGCTCTTGTTTCAGTTTCAACTTTTACCTCAAATGTGATATTGGCTTCAGGTAAGTTTTCCTCGAAATCCCCTTTGTTTATTCTTTCAGTACGAAGTTGCTTGTACAAAGGTCCCAGAGGTGGTACCAGATTTGTTCGTGCAACGCTCAAGACGAATATTGTTGCCTTATTGTTTGGTGGCGGGAGGAATACTGCAAACATTGCTTTATTCCCGGAGGCATGATGATAAAGGAAAATTTGCTTCATGGATGACATTTCTAAATATTTATAGTCTGCTGCGATGTTTTTAGTTGCCAATTGCTTTAGGTCAAAGGTGTCCGTTACTTCCTTCATTTTTCTGGCAGCGTCTCTGTCCACAGCACATACGCAACCAAGGTACGAGAGTGCTCTAAATTCCAAAGGAACTTGAGTCTCATAAATTCCTTCGATACTGGGAGTGGCAAGATCTGCCATGATATCATTGCTGTTTTTAAGGAATAGATCTTCTGGAATGGTGTACTCATACAGATTAAAAGCTTGATGGGTACGAGGCAACAATTTACTGCATTTTCGAATATGTTCGGCATCATCTACATTCTTTACTTCTTTCGAGTTCAAGTAAAATATTCTAGGCACAGTTAGCTTTATCATATGCAATTCTTGTCCCACCAAAGCCCACAACTTAAATTTTCCTGGAACTCCAGTGTCCATTATCTGAATAATTTGCCATGGGGTACATAGTAGAGTCTGTTGTGATCTTCTGAAGAACCCTCCAAGCGTGGCAGAATTATTCCTCCTGTCTATTCCAATTGGCATAAAATCATCAACATTGTCATTGCTCATCAATTTTGACCGCTTTACACGTTCTGCTGCTCGTTGCTTAGCTTGGTATTTCCACTTCTTTTTATGAAAAACCAGCCACTTATTTATACTCTCCCTGTCGTCTCCCATTAGAGGGGCTGGTCCCAGTACCTCCTTCCAGTGTTTACAAACATCTATTTCTGGCGATCGCCCTCGCTTGCCACGATTAAGTCTACTCGTATGTATTAAAATACGTTGTTGTGCAGGACGCAAGTTCCTGCCGATTTCCTCAATGTCACCAACATCCCTGTTTTCATTATTATCTTCTACCACCAGAGGTTTTGGAGTTCTTTTGAAAATCTCATTAATTTTACGCTGTTTCAGTACATCCGTCGTCAAAGAAGTCTCCATTGTATGTCACAAATATATGAGGCCTTACTTCCAAAATATGATCGAAAAATTTCTTTATCAAAGCCATTTCATTGACTTCATTGAAAATGGTGAAAAGCCCTTCAAATTCTGGCTTTGGCGTGTACTCAAAATCCTCCACATCAGATGATACGATTTCTCGATTAGTAATCAGATAACCCTGAAATCAACATTAAATATTATTTGGGCATGACACTACTCACACAATAAAATATATGTGTCACGTTAATGACTTGTGAATAAGTACTTTCATTATTAGTACCTGTCCGTCAATCATGTAAGAAATCATCATAATCTGATCAATTGAAGAATCTGGAAACTTTAAGGGCAATTTTGTTGTTTCAATGTCAAACGCCAATACTATGCAATCTGGGGATTCGATTATGTCTCGACGTCTTTCTATTGTTGGTTTATAGCTAACTCCAATTTGAAGCTTTATACTGTACCATAGGCCGACAAATAATTTATTGTCGATAGAAACTCGTACATGGTATGGTACATCATACTCTCGAATATCTACAATATTTTCCATGTGGTCTGTCCCAGATTTCTGCACATCAAATTCTCCTAAATCTCCAATATAACTTTGCCGGAGCATTTCTGCATACGCGGTATTAGATTTTTGTCGTTCCCAATTCTTTTTGACTGCCGGAAGAATGTCTTTCCGAGCTTTCATTAGATCGTTGACGTTCATGAATGACAATTTTACATATTTTTGCTTCAGCCCCACAAGATGATTTGGCTGCAATAAAAGATGCGAACATTAGAGCATTTCGCTAACTGAAGCAGAATAAAAGTAATAATAATAAAATAATTTAATTTAGGTGCAATTACCAAATCCAGATCCTCCTTGGGCACCACCTCAACTTTAGAAATAACACCACCGTACTTCTTTTGCAAAAATAGGGTGACTTCCTTTTCACAACCTGCAGAAATCCACAAAATTTTTAAAATGGCAGTAAGTAACGAGCAAATTATCTTGCAAACAATATATGCGAATTTTAATTTAAGAAATCTTTGATGTACACACCTGCTTTTGGTAAAATATAAAAATACGGTTGATACGCTAAAGTGGTTTTAAATCTTGATCCATCCTCCTGAATAAAATAGTAGTCTACAGCGCTAATCAGTCTCTTGTCCTCATCAAGTACTTCTGTCTACACGTAAGAAAGAACAAATAACATTACTATATAGCAAAATATTAATTCAGGAGGAAACTACAGTAAAATGGTATAGTTTACAGGGTGCATGTTCAACAACCATCCAACACGTTCAACGACATCTTTCACTCTATTAAATCCAAATTTGGCATCAATAGCATCATTTTCGTATGATTGGCGAACTCGATTTTCAGAATTATCTCTAAAAACGAATAAATGGAATCATGTTAATTTTTTAGAAAAACGTGGATATGCATTTATGCATATTGCATAGCATGAGAAGGAAAAAATCTACCGTTTTTACTAACCCTGTAGCTAATACGTTCCCTGTATCATTGGTTGACCCTGCTCCTTCTCCTTTATGATTTTGGCGTTCCCCTCGGTCGCGAATAAATCTACCAGTGTTTCTAGGTGGTGGCATTTTTGAAGCTTGACTTTATAAACACAGTCCACAATGTAGTTGGCGATATACCCAGAGCAAAATTAAAATTTGAAATGGAATGCTGCGATGTGCACATCGACCAGACAGGTTTACGGTTACAATTCGAATGCTTACCACCAGCCACAGCACTGCGCAGTGGTATATTTGCAGTTAGTCGTTCACTGGTTCACTGTTCACTAACTTGAAGCAATACTGTTTTACAGTTTTTCATGGGAAATTTGTATTGAAAGTACTACACATGATGACTTGACATATGACAAATTTCTTGTCACACAGATAAAACAGATTTGGGAATCGTAGTATGAAAACAATCACTCCTCAGTCCTCTGTTCTGTCAGTAGACAAACAAAACAATTCACCTCAAGTTATCTGACATAATAAATACACATACACATGAGCTTCAGAAACCGCTCTCAGAGAAGGGAGATATCTAACTACCGCTCTTGTTGAAAAGAAACAAAGACATTTGGCTGGGCAATGCTATACTTTAATATGTATACAGACTGGTTCATCAATTGCATGATACAATTTCAATTCACTTTGCTATGTTGTAAGAGACTTGATCGTGAAAAGGGTCGTGGTGAATCATAATGAGTTGTAGTAATCGTAATTATATGTGGGATGTACCTATTATGTGCTCATTTCTCATCATTGCCATCATTCATAAATATTTGAGTTCAGATAATAATTACGGATTTTTTACACTTCCATGCCACATCAAAAATGACAATTACTTAAGTCCACTTCAGTGTTAATCTACAGCGAAATAAATAATTTACCGATTCTCTTAAAGAACGTAGTATGAACTGTAATGTATGAATTATGAATCCAAGTAATGCATGAGAGAATAGGTGTTTTCTTTCACCATTTGAATTCATATAAATCAAAAAATGTGATCTCATTGCTTCCTAACGTGCCTGTTCAACAAACCAAATTGATCCATTCATTTATTATTATCACTAACTGTTGGCAAAGTAAGCACTTTTAAGCAGACTGACATTGAGCCATTATTGGCGATCACGAATCACGAAGCAGACAACAGGTGAGACAATTTAAATTTTTGGAATATAAAATACCTACTACAACTAAAAAGTATTTTGCTAATGTGCTTTCTGATTTCTTTATCTCTACTTTACAACCTTCTGGCGACCTGGTGTAAGTGTTTTTCAAAAGAGGTAATTGCATGCTCCCTCGTACATTATTTTAATGACCAAGCCGAGCTAAGCATTCCTTTATGGATTGATGTTTTGTGTATGTCTGAATGAATTTGCATGATTATTTCGAAATTCTCAAATATTTTTTTGACTGCACACGACGAATATTGAAGCGTGCACTCTTGTAATAATATGACTTGTGGCACACGTCGGGAAATGATTAAATTAAAAAGTTTTCTTTAAAATAAAGTCATTCATTTTATATCTCTGGAATTCCCTTTTAAGGAAGGGTAATATGGTTGGCGTTAAACGAAGCATAATGATGACTCATCATTAATGAGTTAGTAAGTGATAAGCCTGCACTAATGCATTTTGTGATAACTTCCAAGTCAAACAGCGACAGGCAGCCATGCCTGCCTGTTAGTCGGAGTTTTACATTACCCCAAATGAATGAATAAAGTGCACTTAATGTCAATGACTGCAATAATGACTATAATATGTTTTTATACAAAAAAATCAAGATATTTTTGGTAGGTGTGCCTTATATTTATACATGACATGACATGTCATTGTGTTTGTACGGAATTAAAATTTATTGAAACATTTAATGTTTATACTCTCTAATTGTATCAGAGCTTGCAAATTTGTATGCATATAAAATATATTTTACATTTATACACGATTCTCGTACAAACAAATAAAAGCGTTTGTCAGTAGAATAGTTTTTAGCTTTTTTTCCATATAATAATATATATGATGTCATGTGGTAGCAAGTGCAATTTGGCTTCTCTGAGATTTACGCTCCCCTTAAAGATAAAAATTACCTATGCAGATAACCCACCATTTTCATCTTCCTAAACTTCTAATCTCGAAGACAGGTGCTTTCCAAAGAAAAGGCGTTTTCACTTAACACCAGTCGCTATCAAATGTATGTATCATTATTACTGCTGAGCAGTAAGTAGTAGTATAAGTATACAGTATTTCCATTAGGACTGCACAGTTAAAAAATATCTGAGATAGGTTTTCAATCGAAGAAAACAGAAAAGTGGCACTTGTACCTTCGTGGTGGAGCAGCAGGTTGCCGAGGACGAGGACGTTGTTGTTTAAAAAACTGGCCATCATCATTGTCATTATTATCATCAACTCAAATGCACTGACTTGATGTATGAGCTGTTTAGAATTAATATCACCTGTAGTAGTACATTATTATGCAATCTGTAGGTTGTAGTAACAAGATGCAAGAAAGGACACGACACAAGATGATATGTAATGTACTTTCCATAAGGATTTTGTTCTATGACTAAATAAACTGCTATAAAAAAATAATATAAGACTCCTCCGCTTTTTCAAGCCTCAGTTCCCAGTTAACTGAAAAATCACTGTCATTTTACTACACAGTCATTATTCCTTTTTATCGCTTTCTGAAGACGCTTACGAATATAATTTCCATCACATCATCATCATTGTGAATGCATAAGGAAAACAGAGCTCCCGCAGACTTTTTACGTTCTGTTTTTTTTCTCTTTTTTTTCTCTCTCTCCTCCCGTTTTTATTGTTCTACTGGTACTACACACGCATGTATAAATTTAATATAATGTAATCAAAGAAGACAAAAAAAGTCTTGTGTTTTGTTGCAGGTTGTTTTGAAGTAGTAAAAGTCGAAACACTGTAAGCTATTAGCATGTTTAATTTTTAAATCCTCACTACCACACTTCCTATATTACTACACGACTATCTAATACATACAATATTTCGCTATACCAAAGATAAGATGAATTGTCTTGCGCAATTGTACAAAATAATACATCTCCCTATATAACTTGCTTTGTCTGTTTGCATAAAATCTGTTTGGTTTGTCTTTCTCGTAATCCCACACATATATATATATATACGCTTATCCAAATTACCAGTTTTAATAGCTCCCGTTTTCATTTTAAAAAGACAAATGAAGAATATTATATGGACCAGTTAAGTTTCTTATCACCATAAAAATCCAATTGCTGTATCAAGTAGCTAATTTCGCTTAGTGAACATATTATTATTTTTATGGGGGAGTATGATCACCTTCAGTTTGACTGCTGGAGTTCAGCATCAGAAAGAGAACAGAGGGAAAGGGGCAATCGTATAGTATGTTTTTGTTTGAAACAATTAATGTTATGTGAGGCAAGTCAAGTAGCAATCGAAGATGTAGTTTTTGATAGTAGCAGTTTCATATTATTTTCTTCGCTAGTAGGTATACTCACTCAGTACAGTACATTTATTCAGCAAAATATATATTACAGTAATAAAAAGTAGAGAATCGAAATTATTGCATCTCTTCTCAAACGTTTCCCTCATGGTGCTTTAAAAGCACCATGTTTTAAAATAC
>JAHZMZ010004305.1:0-16493 GCA_027743805.1 Lepidocyrtoides sp. E14 | reverse complement strand
GTTTAATTTTGTATTTAAAAATAATTGAAGATGATTTTTTTTTACCCTGACAGATGAGTTGAGAGCAGCATGATTTAGCTTTATGAACCACAATACATCCGGGCGGGGGTGGCACAGGTATTTCAGGGCAGATTCGCAACTTGCACACAACCGCTGTCCCTTTGCAATGACACGCTAGACATGGCTCGTCTGTTGACACTTCCTCGCCATTACTGTAAAACGTTGCTTTATAGCGGCACCCTGAAAAAAAAAATGACAAGAGAATACAAAATTAAAATTTGATTAATGGATTCGCCGAAAAAATGGTCCTTGTTTTAGTAAAATAAACGCAAAGAAAGTCGGATAAATTAACATGATCGTTAGTATCACCATCATCACTGCGAAAAACAACGGCATTATTTTTTAGAAAAGATAAGGAATACCCAGCACAGACTATTAAAACTTTAAACAGCAAAAGTTATGTAAATATGCATGTACGTATAGTAGTAAAATTTACAACTTGAGGTAGTAAAAACTAAAAACATGTCGCACAATTATACAGTTACATAAGCCACAGATGTTTCTTGCTGTACATTATTTTGTTTTCGGTGGTGGTATGGTAATGGTGTGATATATTTAGCGTTTGCATTAAAATAAACAGTTTTGTACTTTTAAATTTGATGATGATGTATTTTCACTGTGGTCACGGTTACAGTAGGTAATTTAAATAGAATTCAAATACGTACAACATGCATACTGTTTAAAATTTAAAATATAAAATGCTCTTCAAGTTTAAACCGCTTTTAGTATGCTTGTCAATTAGATAATCGCTTTTTACGTAATAATGGATGGGCGGTAAAAATGATGAAAAGGTGCAAAGGTAGTAACGTAGATGCGGAACGCATGTTGTGTTTAAAAAGTACCTTTAAAATCTTGAAAGAATCATTTTACATAATAGAAAACTATGCAGCAAAAATCCAATTTAAAAAGGCATAAAATATTTAATAATTGCAATTGAAAAACTAATTTTAAAAATATGCTAAATGGTTTTTTATTTTTAAAAATAACTCATCTAGAGAAACCATCAACCAATAATGCGCTGGTCAGGCCAAGTCTGTACTCAGCAATTGAATTCAACTATACAGAAAGAAAGTTAGGACATCCATCTATCAATATCATCAACATAATTAATGATAAAGAAGCTTATTATGCTATTTTTCATTGCTGATTTGTTTGGTATGAAACACTAGTTAGCCCCAATCTCTCATTTCGAGATAAATAACATAAATTGTCTTTTCGTTTTCAATGAGTAGCAATTTGGCGTACCACCTGAAATTGAAATAAATATTTACTCTTTTTTTAGGATCACTACTTCAATTATACTTTACTCTACATTTCTATTGTACAACTATTTTACTTATTTATTCAATCATCATTCATATTTTGGTGTGTCACAGACCATGCAACAGGTAATATATTATATATGTTATAGTTAGAAGTCTGATCACTCCTAGCTTATTCGTGGCAGTTGGCAGTTCTTCCTTTTCCCATGTATGTCACCACATATTATCTCTCTGCTACAAAAAAATGAGCCCAAATTTTTTTGCTACGCATGAGTTGCTAAATTATTGCTGTATCTATGCCAGCATTTATCCATTTTGTGTGTCACTGTCACCCGAAATAGGCATCATAAACCTAGTATTTTTTTAAACCAGCAATCAACTATCTCTCAGAAGGATGCTCCCTCTCTTTAATCCGTATGCGGTAATTTATATCAGCATAAACATCACCATCATCATCATCACGCATGATTCACTCCACCGTTTAGAAAAGCAAAAAAAACCAAAGTTAAACTGATCTCACGCGTTTACACTTATTTTCTTTTTCAAAGCAGTCATCTTCAACGACATGTTCATCACCTATTATTACCACTCACTATGATCATCATTATCCTCATCTCTACATCCCATAAACCCACAACAACATTGAAGGTAAAGTGAAGAAGTGGTTGAAAAGGAAAAATTACAGTCGTGTCTCTGAATAGAACGTAAAAATAATAGTTGTCACCCAAAACCCATTTTCTTCTTATTGCTCGTCAAACTTTAAAATTGGATAATGACATGGGTAAGAGGGTGCAGCAGCACTCAACTTGAAAAAATAAACTGTGTTTTTAGCACCATGATCATGATGATTACTTCATTTCATCAGAAACGGAAAGAATACAACTAAATAGGAATACTGAAGGCGGATAGGCGAGCAAGCAAGCAAGCACTACTAACACAGAGATGGTGATGATGATGATGTTCATTTTCATCTTTTGCCAGCAATTGCATCAAGATTTAGGAAAAATCGGTCACGTAACAGAAATATTTTTTTAAGCAACGAAGAAATTCCTCTTGAACACGTTCCTCGTCATGATAAATGATGATGTTGATCGTGAAAAGGAAATAAGTTTTAGTACAATTTTCTCTTAAAAAAGATGAAAAGTCTTGAACCCTGATTAAAATTCGCGTGTGTCTATGTTGGCACCATCACAATGTGAAATACAACCGTTTCTGTCATTAAAAAATCAAACATTTAGCAAATAATGGTTAACGTGAGTGAACGCACAATTTCCCGAAACTTTACGGAATTTAAATCAAGATAAATAGGAGAAAAGAAGAAAACTTGTTGGATAATAAAAGCAGACATTACCGTACGTTCTAGAGTCAGTAAGTCAGTAATAAAGATGGAAGATGATGATGATCCTGAATTTTGTTATGGTTTATAAATAACTTGTACACTTTTTTTGTAACGTTACAGGATCTTCCTTCACAGCAAGCTACTAATAAGCCAAGTACATAAACAGGAACAAATTGTACAGTGAGCTTTTTCGTGATTTATTGTTATCTTGTCTTTTCAAATGTAAAGGTGAAGGTGATGATGATGATAACAGCGAGAATGATTTGATAAAAAAAAGAGTGATGAAAAATTATCTGCACAGCAGGATTTTTGGAAGCAATGGGAGATTTACAAATGTATCATGCTGGTACTTACAACATGCAGGCAGGCAAGCAATTAAAAAAAGTTAAAGAAAAATAAGGATGGCAATGATGAAAAGTAAAACTAACAGAAGCAGTAAAGAACTTTTTTTTTGCAAAAAAAGAACTCCCCAAAAAGAAAACACACACACATTCACATTGTTTAAACTGCATTGAAAGAAAAAAAGAGATGATGATGTAAGAACAAGGTGCAAAAATTGCAATGTTCACGGCTGACGGTGCAAAACCCTACATTATTTATTATTATTACTATGATGACTTCCACCCTGTAGAAGTAACCGCCATCATTATTATCATTATGATCGCTGATCACTGCATTGCCACAGAAGTATATTATCCGTACTGCTGGTTTAAAAGGCAAGGGCAAAATGATAAATAAAAAAATCACCTCTATATTTATTATTATGTATTTATCTTTGTTTCATTTTGTCTGAAGATCCTCTTAAAATGTTTAATTTAGGTGAAAAAAATATATAATTCCGAACAAGAAGCTGATAATGATACAATTTATTTTGGCATGAGGAGAAATGATGATGATGATGATTGACGTGGAAGAATGTTGTAGCTGACTAAAAAATTGCAATGAGATTATAAGAGCCAAGCCAAGCAAAATAAATTCAACAGACCACGCACACATCACCAAACACCATCTTTTTCGTTATAGACAATTATGCAATATGAGATTTAGGTAGATTTCGAAGTCGGCATGAAGACATGATCTTGATGATGATGATGATGATGATATTGTGAGCGATGGTTATTTTTATGGAAGAGCAACAGGTTTGTTGTAGTAGTAGGATTATTATTTTGCAATAAAACACTTTTAGTGTAGAAAAAAAAAGAAAAAGTGCAACTTGGCGTGGCGTGGCGTGGCATGCCAGACAATATTAGTATGAAGATGAGCTGCCTATATATTATGCAATGCTGCAGGTATAACTTAATATTAATAATATTATTATTATTATCATCATCATTATTTTACGACTTCCGGATAAATAGAGCTCTCCTTTATTGGCGGTGAGTGCATTACTGTAACAGAAGAAGAAAAAGAAGGAGAAGAAGAATGAAATTAAAGTTTTTTTTGGGCGGAGGTGTTCTGTGCCCGTTGAACTGTACAAAGTACAAGACAAGCGGTGCGCTCTCGTCGTGAGTGAATTATGTAGCAATGCTTTTGGCCTAGTATGCATGCACACTAGAAAGAGTTGCTTTTATGGTATGAAATGATCAGGAAAAGAATAAGTTTTATTGCTGCTAGTGTAGTAAAGGCGTAAATTTGTATCATAAACGGATCATTGATTATTTATTGGTGGTTTTCAGAAGGCATAACTTCTGGTGAAGGATTTTGTTCATTTTTTTATTTTATTTTTATATCACTGCTAGTGTGAGTAGTTAGCGATGCCTTCTGCATAATAATAGTAAAATAATGCTAACTAGAAATAAGGTCTAGCTAAACATTTGCAGAATAAGGTTGTAAAATTATTAAAATGTATGAATAACCGTACAACAGATCTGGATCGATTAATCAAATTTTTGTCTTGCGGTGGCGAGTGAGTATAAATGCCATGACTTTTTAAATTTACTGATGAAATAATTGGCCTAAAGAAACAAGATTAAAAATCATCCAGTCCCGACACACTTCATAAAAAAACAGCTCATTTCTTCTTTGCTGTTAGAATAAAGAAGGGTTGCAACCGGCGTAAAAACGTAAACCGTTATATTACATAAATAAAATAAAAATAAAGATAACCAATGCAATTACTCAACCTAAACAACCAACCAGTTAACACAAAAAAAAAATTCTGTGCATCTTTCGTCAAATAAGCCAACAGAAATTAAGTCTCTGCAGGGTATTAAAAGATAAGTACTTGCTCTTTACTTACTCTCGTCCCCTTTTCAAGTTCACTACTTACTTCAAGTTATCTCAAGGCTAATTGAATAGTTTTTCTACTTTATTTTTTATATTCACAAATAAAATAAAATTACGTCATTATGAATGCCTAACATTCTCAATCTGACTAACAAAAAAACAATATTATCATTTTTATCTCTATCATCAAGTTCCACGTTTTTTATTGTTTGTTTGTTATGCATTTGACATTCAATTTGTTTTGTACACGCGTGCCGGTGTATGTATGTATGTCTCTTCATTCAAATTATGCATCACACAACATCATTAATCTGTAGAAAATCAGCAGAGAAATGGCACAATCATCTTGATCGTTTTCATTACCGTCATACATGCATACATACATTACCTGCTGCACCCGACATAATGCTCAGTCAGTTTCCTCAATCAATAAAAAACAACAAGGGGGAGTAATTTCGAAAAAAAATGAAATCAGTTCAGTTTATATTTTTCATTGTTTTCCTTCATTCTTGTGTTCTCCTGAAGAAGAAAAAAAAACCAGTCAAGCAAGAAAAAATAAGGCAGCTAAAAATAATACATGTGTAACAATAATCACATCACATTAATAACAATGATAGATAACAATGAAATGAGAGAGAATGGCAAATGTGTGTGAGTGTGTGCTGAAAATAAATGTGCGTATTTTTACTCTTCTCCTTGCTTGCTTATAAAGGGTGAGGAATTTGTAGGAGAGAGAAAGAAAATAAAACGTGTGGGGTGGGTTCTCTACTGATAATGATGATGACACTACTACTGCAGTACAAAGTATTGTACAGGTGGACTAGTAAAACACTAAAAATAATTTGTTTTTATGACAGCAGCATTATTCACTCACTCGCTCACACATATTCTTCTACCCACATGTTGTAATTTATGGCAACAATGCAAACTTGCAATGTAATGGAATGTAAAATGCAATGCATTTCATAAACTTGCTGCATATGGCCTCAATAAATACATTTGAAATTATTACCCTTGTTTTTCTTTCGCATTGTCAACATCATCATAAAAACAGAGTGTCACAGTCAGTCATCGTCGATAAAATATTTCGTTCATTTTGCAATTATTACAAGCTTACTCACTACTACTGCTTGTTGTGCTATGTTTTTGCAAATTTTAACGAACATTCTACAAACCAATTCAAATGAATGAGCTAAAAATGAAGAAAAACGCCATTATTATATTTTATACAAGCTTGTAATGCCCAAGTCCTGAGGAAATAAAGCCAATCCTTGTTTCAGTTTTTTGAAGATTTTCTTTCTCCACCTCTTCTTGCATGATACCTACTTTTCCAACAAAGTGAAGTGCCTACATATTTTTACCTTTAATATTTGTATTGGGTTGGGCGCTTATGATGATGATGATGATGAATGATGAGAGACGATGCTAGAGAATTCTTTACTCTCCGAAATCAAAAAAAGAAGACACGATGATGATGATGATTACTCCATTGTTGACGCTTTTATTGGGGGAGGAGAAGGAGGAAAGATCATCATCATCTTCGCCATGACTATCGGTCATAATGATAATAATGACACAACGTGTTTAGAAAATTTTCTCTCTACCTTACAGCAAATCTCTTCACACATTATTTTTCATGATGGTGTTGTTAGTGTGTGTGTGTGTGTGTTTGTACTCAAAACAATGTTTGACAAATGTCATCGTCATCATTTTTGTTCCTCATCTTCATCCTCATTGTTGCCAGTTGCCATTCACATTGACATTGACAAAGAAAGAAAGAAAGAAAATGTAGGTAGGTATCTCCTTAAAAAAATATCCTTCTTTCAAATTAAACTTTTTTTTTCTTCTATTCTCACTGAATGAATAGAGACGACACTGACTGCTACATGTTTATTTATTTGCCTGTGCAACACCAACGCACACCATATCATACAAAATACAGTATAAAGAGGACGATTATAGAAGCTGATGAGATGATGATACTGGTCGTTTGTGAAGTTAGTTGAAACGTTGTTCGTTCCGCACACAGCAATTACATCATTTTACAGATAAATAGAGATAGATAAGCACGTATGTATTACTTATACACATTACGTGCCTTATTATTATTATTATTTTTTTTTACTATTACAACAATGTGTTGTTCTGTTCCGTCTATTTGTGCGTTTCACTTACTCTCTTGACGATTGTGGTAACGACGCTTGCTTATGCTTACCTTTGCGTACATACATTTATTAGCTATGCCTTATTTAGATTTTCACGGAAATGAGGAACAGTTACACCTCCGTTTTTTTTCTTCTTCTTCTTCGTCTTCTTTTTATCGCACTGAGTTGTACCTTTACCTTACTTACTTACACCCATCAATATTTATCACATTATTCACTCACTTTATTCTTGTAAATGAATGTAGGTATGTACAGGTAAAGCATATTGCATATTATTTGCGAAAACGCAACAGAGTCGTTGATGATGATACGAAAATGTTGAGGATGATAATGCTCCTCCCGCCACATATGTTACATTTTATATTTATTTGCCCTAACTTGATGATGATGCTGCTTTTTAAACTTTTTCAAGAAATTCATTTATTTATTCTCACGTTCAACGATGCACTTCTTGGTACAAAAAAAAGAAAGAATAGACTTTTAAGCTGTCTTTTGCTTAATTTTTTTTCCGTCCATGCTGATGACGACGTCCTCATCATCATCATACTTTTTTGTACAGTATGCTTGTCATCATCATCATTATAGTTATATCCGGCTATTTTTGTTTATGCTACTTTTCTCTATTTTCATGGCATTCTTTTTTTTCTCTACTCACTCACACAAGTTCAGTTACTTATGATGATAATATGACCAATATAAAAAGAAGAAGAAAAAAAATGTCGAGTGCTGACCATTCTATTATTGTGATTATTTATGTGCATTTTCAAAAGCCAGTCTCATTTGATTTCTTCTCATGATCATTATGACCAGGAAAGAGGTAAAATTGTATGAATTTAGGTTTTTGCGAATGATGATGATGAAATATACTTTTTCTACTGAAACGAAAGACAGTTTTATAATAATAATAATAAATGCGATTGCGGTGGGGAAGGATGAATGTCTGTGGTTAGTACTATTTTTATTCTATTTAAAAAAGTTTCTTGTACTCTTTTGACTAAATGCAGCACAAAAGCAAAAAAGCGTTTCTGGTGGATGAAATGCATTCAATAAAAAATATGTCAAGTTGGACATTATAAACGTTTTTATGGTCAATTCACTTCTAGACAAGGCGAGAAAAAAGAAAGACAAGGTGTTTATGGCATATTATTATTATTATTATGGTAGCGATGATGCTTAAAATGACCGAACCATTCAAAAAAAGAATTGAAGTCGAAGTAGTTTAGGGTCTTGTGAAATTAGGATCGGGCTCAATTATTTTTTTTAATGCGGGTTGTGCTTCGTAACAATAAATTATCCCTATCCTAATTTGAAATTGAAGAGGGCTTATAAAAAAATTCAAAGAAAATATCACATTTCGCTAGGCTAGGTATACGCTTCACAGAGGTGCAGGTGCTAATTCATAGCAATAAAACGGCCATCAATGTAAGTCATAATTCATCCTACTATACTAAACAAGTAAGTGCAAGAATTTTTTTAAATTAAAATGAACAGCCTTACTTGCTCATTTATGTAGGTAATTTAAAACAGACATAAAGAAATATGAGGAAATCGGAGGATGGTTGATGCTGCTTACCTTTAGACAATGCGGATGAAGACACATCAAAGTCTGTCAACGAGTTATTCGCAACTTCTCTGGATGGACCGTCAATATTCAAAGGAACTGTGTGATAAACCCAGAAAAAAGTGAATATTAGATAAGCGTTATGCCATGCCTATTTTGTAAAAAATTTCATGCTTGTTTTTATTACAGGAAAAAGGCACTAATAAATTGCAATTAGCTGGTGAAATATGATATCATGAGAAATCAGAATATTTTAATGTAAAACTATGGACGACGTACGGAAATAATATGCATAACGAAGACGAAGACAACTAGGTAATCAAATGTAAATCGAGTGGAGTAGAGAAACATGGATAAATAATAACAGACAAAAAAATCAAATAATGACAGTAAATTGCTAAGCTAATGCAGAAACCGCAAGTACATAAACATACTGTTGTTGCTTTAATTGAGCTTATCACAAAAGTTGGGAGTTATTTGGTAGATTGTATATAGTTTTCAATAGGCAACACACTTTTTTCCCCATTTTTCTTGCACCGTTTATTTCCCACAGAAAGTCAAACTAAACTCCATTTCATTTTTAATGATGTCATCTGGGGTTTCTGGATTACGATTACATAACGTATTTTTTGTAACATTCAGTATTTTACGACTTTTTTAGTGCAGTGTGGATTAAAAGTGATGATAGAGTGGAAAAAAATAGTACTGGATAAATATTTTTATGTGTTAGCTATTCAACATGTTTTCTTGGCAATTTGTTTATCAGCGTTGATATCTCGAGATATAAAATGGGATATAGAAAAAATGTGCCGTATTGAGTTCCACAACTTGCAAATGAAATAATGTTTAATGCTTGGATGCCAAATTGGCTTGGCCAAAAACTTACCCGACTTCACGGATGACACAACAAAGGAGAAGACAAGTATCCAATATAAGGATAAATTAGACGAAGATATGAAAGCACATCTACCACCACTACCGGTGCTACTTAATTTCCACTGCATCTTGTTTCCACTGTAAATTTTGCACACTTTGACAAGTTTGACATTGACAACATGTATATTTTAATTGTCTTTTTTTAAATTAACCATGCATGAATTGATTTTGAAAACTATCTAAAAACTCACAGATAACTCAAACCTATTACCTTTTCGCACTACTTATTTTCCCAGTAATTAACACTTGCTTACTTTTTTACTTATGCAAAAGTACTTCAAACATGTATTTTCATGCCAAGCTTTATCAACGACTTATGTATATTTTGTTTCAAGTTTCTTACACTTTGTTCAGACCAACCACTAATGTATGTACTAACAACACCGCAAAATGCACGCTTTCGTCAGAAATAAAAATTGTAATAAAAAAAACATTACAAATTTATGTCATCATCACCAGAAGAACAACAAAATGGTCCAAACTCCGGGACCCGACTAAACTCACCAGCAACAAAGCCTTGCTTAAAAATGTGCAAACATATCATTATCATCATCGTCATCTTTTTCTTCTTCGTCTTCACACGCACTTGTCTTGAAGTTCTTTCAAACCCATAAGAAAGAGAGAAAGACATACATAGTCTTCTTCTTCTACTTGCTTGTATTTCAAAGAAAATACGAAGAAGGGGTTGGTTGTTTCTTCTTCTGCACAAGAAGTTTGTGCTGCTAGTACAAAAAAGCTTACAGGGAAAAAACTTTTTTTTTCTCTGTTCTTCCCGTCTACGTAATACACAAATACTCTGCATACTTCCACATACATACCAACACACAAAGTAGTAATAATAAAAAATACACGTTGATTGTTGAGCTTGTTGAGTGAGTGAGTGAAGTGAGCATTATAAAAAAAAGAGTGGCAGATAAGCAACTTATTCTAACTTTAGTTCAAGTTCAGATTCTCTGGTGTGTGTGGTGGTATGTAGTAAATCAAACATTGTTGCTTTATTACACACATCTTCCCTGCATCTTTTCATGACTTTGTTGCAGTTTTTTCTCTTTTCCTTTTCCCATTCTCTGGTCTTTAGCTTATACTCTTCCTTCAGATTATGCCCACATACATATAGAATGACCAATAAAATGAATAAGATTGAAAAGCGCAAGGAAAAATAATAGTAAAAAAATGCAAGAAACGAGACAACATTTCTTGTTCTCTTTTCCATTCAAATTCAGCAGTAAAGTTATTTACGTTTATTTTTTAAAAAAACTTTACTAAAAATCCAAGGAAGGTGATCATGATCATTAATGAAAAAATGATCGTATAGCGTTGCACTAAAAATATAGCAACAATAATCATGATAATGATACTGATTTATATCTGATGACTGCCACTAACCATCATCATTGTTGCAGTTTATTGCTGTTATTAAACTTGGTCATAGTCATCATCATCATCATCATCGTAAGTTTAAATGATATGAGATGAGTGGAGGATAATATTTCAATTGTTATTGTATAAAAAAAGAGATGATAATGTGGATAAAAATGGATATTATCCAACTCTCCATCCCATTCTACTTATACGGAACTACGGAACTATACAATTTTATTGTACATTTAAATATAAATACTTTTGCATGTCTTGATTTCTTCTTTCCTCTGTCCAGGTAAAAAAAATGCATTCTACTACAGCATTTTCAGTTTTATTGTTACAGTGTAGCAACAGCAGCAGCAAGAACAGCAACAAAGAAAAATTAAAGTATTACGTGAACTACTTTGACTTTAGTAACAAGTTATATTTCTGTCTGTCCGTATATTTCCTGTATTCCTTTTTTAAGTTTCTGCCACTTATATACTTCTTTTTTTTCTATCCATCTCTTCATCATAACAAAATATTATCAAAATTATCATAATGACGATTACGCTGCTTGTGCTCTCTATCTATCCTTTTCTCGTCAGTTTGGTATATTTATTTGTTTATTTATTTTTATTTATTATCTAACAAAGTTTGCTACCTTTTTTCGTGCAGAGTAACGAGAAACACACAGCTTACAGCTTGCTGTAAAGGCATACTTTTTTTTCACGAAAGACTCAAACACATTAATTTTTTTTACCTGTCCTTTTGTCTGCTGCTATTATGCCATCAACTCTGCTAAACTCATCGTCGTTAGTATATTTTTTTCTCCCAGCGGTTTACCTTTTTTCAATTCTATGGCAGCAAGCAGATTTTTTTGTACACAATTTTTTTGGCGAATGGGGGTGTGTAATGGTGGTGTTCCGCTGTTGTTTTGCGTTTTATAATAATAATATCAGTATATGCTAGTATTTTTTTACTGGGGATATGAAATATTATCATTGTTTTTTTTTTGTTTCTCCGCAAGACACTCTGTTTCAACCTCAGCTTCCTTACCGTGTCATTTAGCAGTGTAATTATTTATTATATAAGACATGCATGCACCAAACAAACCAGGCAAGAAAGGAAGTGCATGCATGCATAACATAATGGTAATTTATTCCATTTTTCTTTCGTCCATGAGCTCTTCTCTCCTGCTGCTGCTCTTTTCTTATTTGGATTTTCAGTACCTATTATTCATGTATCTACGTAAAGTTATGGGTATAACCAAATGCACACTAACTATAAATCTAATGTTTCTGCTGATTTGAAACCAGGATTGTTGAATTTTATTGTTAAGCTTGTAGTAAAATGGGTTGAGTTGAGCCAGTTTAGTCAAGTGAGACACAAATGAAAAAAAACAATTACTGTGAAAGCGTAAATTAATTTTTTTACGATATTAATGATTGCCTGAATGAATGAAGAAATCGTGTTTTTCTTAATTCACGCCTAATATTAGTAAATTATTTAAAGTTAAATAAAATTAGTACCATAGAATCCTTCAGGTTTTAAAAGTTTACGAGGATGGTTCTGGTTCTGCTTGAATACGAATGAATAATAAAACTTTTTAAGAGGGAAAAAATTATACTTAGAATCGGTGCTGCACCTGGCCTAGTTCATGCAGCAGGTGAACAGAAACGAAAATTATTTTCTGGAAGGCATTTGTCATGCGATGAAATAAATTTTTTTCTACGTATTTTATTCATCCCTTTCCTTTTTATCTGAAAATATATTGTATGTATTCACCATCCCTTCTTTTTTTTAAAAGTTTATTTTACTGATGACGCACAGGTATTTATTTTTTAAAAATAGAAATATACCTTGCGTCCCCTTATCATCTTTCATAAAGCAATTTAGGTACCTATATTGCATTTTGGCAGATCAACACACGGAGATTGGAACAGTGGCATGCAAGCTGGGATTATTTTTTAAAGATTCTGTTGGTACAATAGTACCCATGTTCAATTGTAGGTAACAAAAAAATACACTATTATCCCATTCAACCGACGACATTTCTTTCCAGATAAGAAAAATACAAGACAAGAAAAGAAAAGAATAAAAGAAAGGTTTTAAAACTTCATCTCTTGGGAATCCCCACATTTTCATGTGTGGTGTTTGAAAAAGGTTTATTTGATGGTTTGACAGACATGATATTTAGTATCGCAAGCTCTTTTTTTAAAAAAAAATTAGGTTTAAAGGCAATCTATATTGTGTAGTTCACCGGTCTTATTTCTAAAAACTAAAAAAACCCTTCACTTCACAGGATTCTCAAGGATAAAAAAGTTGAGTATTTGAGCACATTTTGTTAAAAATAAAGAAAATTCCCAAACCCAAATTTCTTCAGAAAAGTGTCAAAGATCGTCATGGCTGGTGGTAAGGATAGTATGTATGGCTTTCTTAAAAAGGGGAAACAAGAGGAAATAATATTTTATCCCTTTCATGTTCATCAACACGCATTCTTGCAGCATTTTGTCTTTTTCTGCTTGAAAAAAATATCATTTTAATTTTAGAAAAATTCTTTCTTCCACACACACTTTTGCTCGAAACACGGTAGTAGGATATTTTGTTGTAAACGTAAATCAAAAAAATATTATATTCCTTTATCAACAAGAAATTAAAGTCTAAATGCAAAGGTTCCTCTATTTTTATTAGTTAATCACCCCAAACAAATTATTATTATTCAAACCAAAATTGTTTACATCCTTTAAAAATAATGTTTGGAAGCAATGTCTACAAAGTCTACAATGTTCTTATCATCAACAATGAGTACTTTTAAATGATGGTCCTATGCCTATAGGTATATAGCAATCACATCACAGCACAGCTAATTACCAAGTTTACAATGTGTACTTACTTGTTGATCGTGTTATGTCGAAACTGCCGAAAATGCTAGTTGACTCTTTGGCTAGTTACTAGGAAGATACTATAAACCAGTTTCCTTATTTCTTGTAGTAACTCGTGTCGCCGTAGTGCAAAAAAAACTGACAATAATAATTTGACACACATCAGTTGGTCATGCCCTAACACGATGATGACATAACGACAACAAACATGAAAAACATCAATGCGTGCATATCGCATATCAATCGCTTATCGCTTTTATCCGTAGTAGCCTAAAGATCGAAAAATAAAAATAATAATAATAACGGCACCTGATCGCCGTTGTTGTTAGTGATCACCTTTTGAGATTATTATCCACATCCTACATCTTCTATCGTCAACTCAGCTAGCTAGTAGCTGTGAAGCCATTACGTTTCTATTTTTTCAAGTATTCAAAAATAAAAAATGACTATCCAATCATATTCGTCATGCTAATTAAGGACAGGGAGCGAACGGGTCAAAACGCATTTATCACTTGCAATGCATACACGATTTCAAATGTTTACGAATATACACAAACAAACTGAACAATAATTATTTAGAATATTATTATTTTTTTGTTGTTGCGTAATATTTTTTTACATACTTCATTTGACCATCAATTTAATAATCATACCTGATATAGATAATTATTAAGCAATGTGTAGCATGTGCAATTTTTTTTGCTTGCTAATCATCTTCATCATCATCCATAAATTTTGTGTATTCTGTACTGACTTACAATGATTAGAGATGATAACAATTTTAAATTTGTTATAAATAACCTTATGCATGTCCCGGTTTATGCGACCATTACAAGTTTGCCACTTGTTGAGGTAAGAGGTCTGATGAGACTGATGAGAGAGTGAGAACTTCTACTGAAAAGTTTTTTTTTTCGGAGAAGTTTGCAATAATGGGTAGCTCAAAGTATCATAAATTGTTTGGTAGCACGACAATCACATTGTTACTGATAATTTTTGTAGTTTTAAGTGTCTTCAGTAAAAGCAGTAGAGCAGTTCCGTTACCTCCGTACCATGTTCATAGTGCAATTCAACAGATTCATCGTATGCGTCTGTTGCCACCCCATTCCGTTGTGTTGAATTCAGTGCCTAGTATTCAGGTATGAAAATAATATGCATAATTTGAACGATTTAAAAACATCCATCCAGTATTTGTCCATAGTATAGAGTGTATTTTTTTCTCAGTAATTGGAGTGAAGTCGGTATGAGTGTTAAATTGAATTGTTTTTTTGTATGATTTCAAGGTATCGTCGTTTAAAGTTGACGACAACAATGGGTATGGTCTAAACCTTCAAAATTTATTGGGATATGATATTCCTTCCGATGTAATTGGGAAATTGGAAAGGAGAGTGCAGTCTATTAGGTTTTAGTCTACTTGATCATTTCGCATTTTCATGGAGTGCGTTGTATTAAGATTGCCAAGAAGATTAAATAAATGAATCTTCGGTTTTCTTTATTTCTAAAATATGAATACTTTATTTATTCACTCAGTTTATTTCTCATATTACTTTAACCTTGATTTGCTTCTTAATATAGCTACTACATTCTTTATTTATTCAAATGTCTTGCATCTTAAAAAACACATTTTTTTTCATATAACTTACTTGCATTGACTTGACTCATTGCGTTAAAATTCATTACATTATTTGCATTTTCATATATGCATTTTATTGCTGGTGTAGCAAAAAAAATTACATTATTGACTTAAAAGTAGACTTAAGATATACGTTAAGAAATAGGAATAATATTACGGATAAAACAAAATGCTATTTTCATTTACTCATTTTCATCACAGAAATACCGTTTCAATTTTAAATCATCTGTAATTCGTTTTTATGGGAGTTTTACAATCAGTTTAATGTCAGAGTGTCAGTCCTTCAAATTGTTTCCGTTGCTATGATGATTACATTTATATAAAAAAAACGTACGAAAAATAAATGTTGCGATGACAATATTTTATAAGGCACATATTCTTTCTTCGTTTTCAAGTTATAACAGTCTAGCATTTAATAAACCTAGTATACTTATTTAATCTATTTCCCCCTTCCCGTTTATCTTTCATTGTCCTACCACCCAACCCACCCCTGTTACCATTTGAAATCCAACAAAAAATAAAAACGATAAAATAAAATGTATAATTACTTTTGAATAATCCCCTCTTGAAGTTGTAATGGTGTTTTTATACACACAAAATATTGTACATTTTAAAAAACAGTAAAAAAAAAATTGAGAGAAAATTGATTTTAACTGGATTTTTATCAAAATTGGTGACAATCAGTAAACTGTTTTGAGTCTCTTTGTAAATAAAGATTTTTTTTGTAGTCATGTCATTTGTAATTTTCTGTCTTTGAAAATTTCTGAGCAGAATTGATAAATGAAATACATTTTGCTTTTTTTTGGCTTATTAAGAAAATTGACGATTTATGTCGTTTCACGAACAGATTTAAAATAGTAGGAATCTACGATTAGGAAATCTGCTAGTTCTGCTAATTGAGCCAACTTTGACAGGTGAGTCTCTACTGTTAATACTGTTGAATCCAGCTAATCTTCGAAACTGATTTACAGCCCGACTCAACCAACTGTTGTCCTCCTTCTCGGGAGGGATGGCAAAGTCAAATCGGAGCTCGTGTGGATTGTTCCTTCCAATTTCGGGAGAAATTGGCGGCATTTTTGGAAGAATTA
>JAHZMZ010004304.1:0-12415 GCA_027743805.1 Lepidocyrtoides sp. E14 | reverse complement strand
TGGCTTTTCTCAACATCGTTACATCAACGTTTTCGATAGTTTCTTCTCTGACTTTACACAAGTCGTTGTTTAACTTGGTTTCACCTTGAAAAATCTGTTCATTAGCTAGTTTACATGAAAAATGTATTTTCGACAGAAATGGATACATTGGTTAACCTCCTACTGAGAATTCCTTTTCGGACCTGTGCTACGGCTGACAGTGATCAATATAATCAAACCCTTTCATCGACAATTGTACAAGCGAATAAAAGGTATAAAAGAGAGATTTTTGTTTTCACGAAAATGTCTAATGAATTCCTCCTCATTTATTTCAGTCTTGCTTTGTTACATTAATGGGCAAGTAAACTCGATTTCACTTTTTCCAAAACCTACCCTAAACTGAACAAAAGTTTTGCTGTTTTTTTTTCGTGCTTGAATAAAAAGCAAGAAGGAACTGTGCGCACACATACACAATTTTGCATCACGTGTATATTATGTCCTGCCTTTGCATCCTTCTCACACAACAATTGCATCAAAGGGGATTTCCTAAAATGAACAATTTGCTTTTTTTGAATCTTCAAAATAGGCTTTTGTAGCTCTTGCTAGGGTTGGTCTGTATGTTTTTTATTTTTTTTAAAAAATGACATTGCAATGCACACTGCGTATTCCTTGATGCATGCATACCAACAAAATTGTCGCAAAAGGTGAATCAACCAAAGCATTCATTTGAATTTAATGAGGACTAAGATTACGTACAATAACTATTAAGTGACTACGCATTCAACTATGCATGTTTTCATCCTACGACAACTCGGATGAGTTGAACAATTGTCGCATGTGACATCAAAGGGTTTTCTTCCTTCTTCAAGCAGTTCATCCATTTCACATCCTGTTCATATCTTTCAAATACCCTTTCATTTTTGTTGGTTCATTTTACGAGGTTCACTCTTCCTCTCTCACAATTTGAGTCACCTGTTTGTTGCCGTAACCCTATATGTACATGTACTTGTTACTTTAATGTTGTTATTCCTTTTGTAAAAGAAACCAAAACACTTTGAAACTTTACTGCACTGCACAGAATATTTTTGTGCCCACTTTGATGAAGGTAATTGTGGGCAGGTTTGATTAAGATCGAATATTTATACTAAACACCCTCTTCATTTATCACATTCAACTGAATCTTATTCTTGAATCACCTTTTGTATGTCGACAGAAAGATATCAGTAAAACGAATCAGTGCATTTGTGTACGTCCCTCGCAATTTATGACCTCGAGGCTCGAGAGTTATGAAAATTGTGTAAGAAGGACGAAAGTGATAATAGGAACTGGATGAGAAACCTGTACTAGCAATTTTAAATTCTTTTTCATTTTTGATAAATCTGATGGTTTAAACCCTCGAAAGTCCTTTACCTCAGACAAGACATGACCATGACCTGTTGCAAGTATGTTCCTCAACAAAAAAATTCATAAGGTAACAACTAGACGAACTGCTTCTACCACCTAGCCGGTCAGGACTCAGAAGGACATTTGCTTACGAGGCAAAAACCTGTTTGATCACTTGCGCTGTCGATATTGTGTCATCTTTGCAAACGAGAAGAGAAAGGGATATAACAGTGCATTCGACATAACTACACGTTTTTGTTGAAACTGAATAATGCATACAAAACCAATTTATATTATGTAAGCTTAGTGTAAACTTTATATAAATTACTTTATTTGAGCATTTTTGTGTTTTTGAGGAGCAGGCAAAAAATAGACAGTCATGTAAAATATGATTTGAAAGGTGTTCATGGGAAAACTGTTAGCAAAAATAAATTATTTCATCGGAAAACTTTGTTTCTTTCAACATTTAAATGTTCTTGAATAGCTGACGAAAAGCTGATAAGGCAGATGATCAGTAGAAAATCTTAGACATTTTTACTAGAGCTTCGGTTTCGTTTAATTATATTTATTACCTCGTTTTTATGGGGCAAAGTTATGAGTCGTAACTGTACGCTTATCTTATCCTGTTGCTTCATTTTCCTCTGCAGGAACATTCACGGATTGTTACCGGAGCGGTTCAAAAAGTATAAAAATGTTTAGTTTAGATAGATTACGTAGAACAATTTCATGGTGAACAAAAATATGAAAGATGATATAGGCGCTATAATTTACAACAAAATTTGATGTTTGTACAAAAATTTATGAATTCGCATCGTATAGTGAAGATTCTAGTAATTTTTTCCTCGAATAATTATCACTTGTAAAAATAGATAGCTGTATTCACCGTTTTAAGCGAAGCACTAGTTTTTTATTTGTTGTTAAAAATAAGATATCTTACCTTATCTTTCATTCCTAAATTATTTTTAGGCGACAGCATCAAAATGCTTTCGTTTGATAGTATCAATATAATAACTGCAAGGCAAAGTGTCACTTAAATCTTGATGCAATCATTTTAGCAGCGGCAACAAAATGGGATTCCACACAAAGCACAACAACGTCGCCATTATTAACTGGTCAACATTGACAACATTATCTTATGTTTCTTTTTTGTATAGTTAAAAATTTTCGATGCACAGATTTACGTTTCTTTTAGTATTACTTTTTTCAATATAACTGTCATATCATGACTACAAATAACTGATAAGTATATCGAATAGGAGCCACGGATCCATGCATGCAAAAAATTTGCAACAAGTCGATCTGGCAAGTTCCACTAAAAATTTCCGTAAATAGAAAAAAATACACAGAAACTCTACCACAATCAGCGGTAGTGTGGAAGTGTAAAAAGATAGCGAAACCAAGAGAAGAATGAAATGACCTTTAATTTTTTTTAAAAAAAAAGAGAAGGAAATACAGAAAGAAACAAGAAGCAGTTACTATAAAGTCGCAGTCACAAATAAATAACAGATGCACAACAGCACAGACTTAATTGTAATTACAATATTTTATCAACTGGATTCCATAATTTTTGACAGATTAGGGGGCAAGTAGCGAGAACACCAAAACAGTAGCAAAAGGTTGCATGCACCAACTCGTCTACTTCCCTTCCCTCAACTAATGGAAATCACTATTGTTTCTGTTGAAGGAAAGGCTGTTACGTCAGGAGGTAACACCGTTGGAGAGTCTTTTTTCCAAGAAGTGAGAGTGAGGGAACGGAACTTGCGTTGGTGGTACATGTAATCTCGTGTGACGATAAAGATACTGATCCTGAACAGGACACGGGTGAGTCCTTACTACAAGGATACAAACACAGGCCCTACTGGCACATATATTTTGTGATATAAACACAACAGTGATGCACCTGTTGATTAGGTAGTGCAACGTGATACATCATATTACACCTTACACTCGCAACTTCAAAGAAACGACTACTACTGCCGAATTGGGAGAGGAATCATACACTTCAAAAGGTCCTTATGCAGTTTCCCTTACGTGTTCCTTCACGTAAGCAGAGTAATTGCAAAATACAAGGGATCTCGGTTTATAAAATCTTACTACCTATTTCTTTATGCATTTTCTATGTGATTTTCTATGATGATGATAAAAATAATAATAATAAAAGTGCAAGGGAAGAACTTATAGGCTTTGTGTAGTAGAACGAAGACGTATGTGGTGGTGGCGGTGATGACGTGATTATTTTAATACATACGCATATTGTGGCAGATGAGGAAATATAAGTACATTGCCTGGTTAGAATAAAATAGACTTTCTAAGGAACGGTCGAACGATATGCCTACTACCACCATTAATAATAAGAGCAGTATCACACCTTTTACACGAAGAAGAAGGGCTAATGTTTGTTTTCTTCATACATTGAGAGTGTATACGACTGACACTGAGGTTCTCGATCTCACTTCACGTCCACACGATGAGGAAGGAAAAGTTAGTATTGCGCTGATTTAGAATTTTACGCACAGACAAAAATTACAACAATAATCGTAATAATGATGATGATAATAGAGGCATATTCGAAATGAATGCATATACATGTACTTTTATTTTAGTATTCAGTAGGTGCACATTGCACAAATGTCTTCAGTAGTAAAGATGTACTTTTATTATATTATGCATCTATTCCGCTAATAAAACTGAGATCTTACTCAAGCAAAAGAGATAGAGAGGGAGAGAAAAGGATGCGTGTTATTTGCTGTATATTATGGCTGGTTGGTAGAAATCAAAACGAATGAAAGCACACTACTGGCCTACATGCAAACTGTAGTGTAAACTACATGATGAAAACGCTCGTAATTCACATTATATATTATTTCTCTCTTTGAGCACTGCCGGATAATCAAGTCTTGCATTTCAAACTCTTTTTATAGAAACTGTTCATATTGTATGCAAACTTGCAAAAGGAAAGATTCTTGAACAAAGGAGAACTCTGGTGCAGTGTATATGCCGTCAGGCCTTATTTTGTACTACTGTTTTCACTCGTCGGCATTGCGCACGCAGAAGACGCATTGCAATAAAATACGCACCACACATCTACTTGCCAATGTAGTACCATAAATATAATGTATAAAAATAAATTATTGTGATTATGAATCTGGATATAAGGAATAAAAAACCAGGCTTATCTTTTGTTGCATTGTACGACAGTGTATAGCAATTGCAAACTTCTTGCATGTATTTTGAGGAGTGACTAAAACACACAACTTGAAGAATGGAAGTTCTTGTCTTATCATTTTATTACTTAAGGTGCCCTTCCTACCTGATGATGATAACATAATGTGATTATTACGAGAAATATGAACGACCGTGCATTTTATTTAACTGCATACAAATTATAATATATACTAATTTTGCAGAAAGGTGCACGCATTTATACTTATAATGAAATGCAAAAAGGGTACCGTTACTTGGGTAGTGTGTCAGTCTGTCCATCTACAAGATAAATCCAAAAACAAAACGCAGGATTGAATGGTATTTACACACACTTAATATCGAATTAAACTTGAATTGAAATCATATATCATGTGCATACCTACAAAGTACAAAATATGCATTGGTAAGAAAAAAATGCATAGAGAATATGCTGTTATGTTTAGTTGTATGAAAGCCTTAATTTGATTTCTTTTTAGTCTCAAGTTTTAACAATGAGACTAAGAATAAGTTAGTGCGCCTACCTGCCTTGCGCACCCAAAATACGGTGCCATTTAAATGTATCTACGCTATTTTGGTATATGAACACGCAAATTTCATTCCTATTGTTAAAAGCTATTTCTATGTAATGTTAATCCATTGTTTGGCTCGTTTAGCTTCCTTTACTTTCATGAAGAAGTTAAAAAATTACAATGATCATCGTATCATAGCACAGCCTCACTAAATTATCTTATCATCGTTACACACACACCCAAAGGAATCTCTGTCTACATATCTTTGCAGGTTTATTTGTATTCCTAGAAGCAATGGCAGAGATACTGATTAAAAGTAGATACTCAAGAGTTTAAATGATATGTACTAAAATGCATTTTGTATTATCTTGAGGTATTGCCTTCACTTTTACTATTGTTTTTAAGTCTAGCATCATCCAACGTTTACTATCGATAGTAATAATTATTTAGATTAGATGAGGTTAAAAATTAGTACTGTACTGGCATGAATGGTAAAGTTATAATTATTATTTTATTGGATTGCTAAGATTTATTGCCAAGATTTTCGATGCAATGCAATGGAAAGTGCACTTTTGATGGTTATTTTTAATGTAAAAACGTCTCGATCGATTTTTTGTTTGACAAAAGTTATACATCTTCATTGATTTCAATTAAATGGAATGGTAAGTTTACCCATATTCAAAACAGTTAAATAAATCCAAAATTGCAAACTTTTGCAAATTAACCATATTGAGTATGAAATCACATTGAGTTCTGCAACTTCTGCAAGCGGATGATTTCAGTGAACGAATACTTTTTCTTAAAGAAACTTTTCTACATTTTTAAAATTACAAATTAAAAGTCGTCTGAACTGAGCCGTTTACTGATACTTAAGTATCACCATACAATATTATAAATGAATGGTAGCGATGCGGCTGAATAAAATTCAATGTTCTTGACTTTATCTTTTGAGACAATACTGAACAAGCGGTCCAACAGTTTAAAAAACATTATTTACCGTACCCTTTTGCATGTTTACTTTTATCTGCTTACACGCTTAAAATGTTTTCGTAGCCTGTAGAACATTTGAAAATGTTTCCGGCAAACAAAGTTTCATTGTCATTAACGGTCTTATTTGTGTCACTAGTTTAGCCTCCTCGGCTAGGTGAAGGTGTGATGACCCAGTCGAATAAATTGTAGCATTACATGCGCATACGTAGAAATTCACAGTTGTCATACTTTAATACTTCATCTTTAAAATCCTCTTAATGTGGTTTCATATATTTTGTCAGCATGATGATATACTTCCTAGTACATGTAATATCATCTCTTTATCACCAAATTCTAACTTATATTGCACCAACTGTAGCAGAATGGATGTAATAAATGACTGTGGTGGTTGTGAATTAACAACGCGACACGGATCTCAAGTAAACAAGGGTGAAATGTAAGTATTTAGTACGCTTGGTTGGTGCTCAATGTTCGCACATTTTTGAAAAGGAAATTTTTAAGAGATTTACTAGGAAAAATTCGGTTCTAACCGTTTAAGAGTTCCTTTGCACGTTGCAGAATTGTATTACCTTCAAAAAAACCATAAAGCATGTACACGTTGTTAGAATCATATACCTACTCTATTTTGGTTTTAGTTGTAATGTAAGCAAGCTTATTGTAACATGACACGGTAAAAATATGTAATATGCCATTGGTAGTAGTTCAGACGAGGAGTATTTTTAATGAAATTTATTATGAATACCCATATTTCGTACATCCGTCAGTCTGAAAATGATGATGATTTCTTTTTCTAGAACAATGGGAACATGTTTGCCTGAGGTTTTCATTTAATCTGCACTGTCGAGCCTTTTTATCTATAAGAAGCAAAAATGCTTTTCCCTAATTTTTTTGTTGAAAGTCGTATATGAAGCTATTAAGACGCGACGGTACAACACCAAAAGCAAAGTACTCTTTACCAGTCAGTTACCTCTTCTTCATTTGTCACATCTCCTTGAGATTGTTTTTTTTACATAAAATGGTGATAGGATGTGTTAGATTTCTTTTGTACATTACTTTTTTTTACTGTCGTTCGTAATCTCATTTTGTAACATGATCATTCATCAAGTAAAAATATCTGTAAGAAATGTGTCGCATGCACTAATATTACATAAAATTGCAGGTGTGGTACTCATCGTCGTCACACAACTTGCCTATATTATGTGCGTATTATGATTGTGGGAAATTTGGGCTACATGCTGTTATAAAAACGCACAAAAAATAACACTCTTCTTTCCCCCTTGAGACGACAAAAGTTAATGCTAGTTCGAAGTGAATGCGTATTCTATCTAGAATAAAATTTGGAATTGACATGTTCACGTACTTATCTGCTCTCAAAAGCAACCACAATACTATCTGCTTGAAAAAACAATAAAAATAAAGCCAAATGTTATAATATAATTCACGGGTATTGTTTTTTAAAAAGTATTTCATACTTGATGATGCCACTAGTGCACAGTGAAGTAGTTTTTTCATTATGTCGACTGAATGACTTTATTCTTAGGTTTTGTGCTAATGCTCATTTTTCTGCAAAGTAGGTTACTTGTAATTCTCGCTTGACTTTAATGAGTGTAACAAATAAAAAAGAACAAAAATGTAACAAATGTACTGATACAATTTACGGACGAATTTCGGTACTAAGAAAGGGAAAAATTTGGAATTCAAAGTTAAAGGAATACAAATGATAAGAGATATTTTGTTTTTTTTCTTTAAAAAAATTATTAGTTTATGAGAAGTAAGCAATTCATTTTGTCGTTATTTTGAGGAAATGATTCATTGCAGTATAATAACACTTAATTCATATATTTCTGTTCAAGCAAAACCATACAACAGACAAGATTACAGATCATCCTCATATAATTGCATGCATTGCCAAGTCATGGTGTATATTGTGTGATGGAAAAATATACTTGCTAGAATAACTAGTAAATCCACTTGGTTCACAAACAGCAAAAATCTTCATTCATAATAATCACTCATCATCATGCTTGACCACTGGACCAAAATACTGCTCAAATAAGACAAAGTACATAAGTAATTGCAATTAACAATAACTTTTATGATGCGTCAATTATTATTTTTCTCCTTCTCTTAGAGGGAAGCAAAGGAAGCAAATGGCCGCACCTTTACTTTTGTTTTGCACACCCAGATAATGAATCTTTGCTTAATATTTTTTCATTTAATAATAGATAAAAAAAACTTTAGATAAGACGGCATTTTCATCTTCTTCAGGATCTTTCTTATTATATCTGCGTGCGTCCCTACGGTTTGACTCATTGTAAAATAGTACTAATTGGAATATGCACAAAACACCTTAAGCCTGAGAGAGAGGGTCTAATTGCGAGTTTTGGTTAGGACTAAAATAATATGACGAGGACTACACGACACGAGACGTGTAGGTCTCGCTCAAAAATCAAGTGCATGTAACCCAAGGTGAGAGACAGGAAGGATACTTTTTGTTTTTACTAGTGTACCCATCACCTTTACTTAAAGATGTGCTGAAATAAAATATGAATTTTGATTCGATCTTAAGATAAGTAAAGAAGATGCAATATAACAAGTAATATGGCCAAAACATTTTTAATGGACACAATTTTAAAAATTTAAAGATAAAGTGAACTTCCTCTATGTGCATGGCTCCATTAGATCTACGTCTTAGAAATTACAAAAAAATAGCTATTTTAATTCACAAAAAGGTAAAAAGTACATGATTTTCATGTAAAAACAATCATCAGAAAAGGAGTCGACAAAAATTGTACGATGATGTGGTGAGGGGTGCGGATCTACACAAAGACTTCCGATTGTAAATGCAATTTCTTGATGAAATGCACGCACGTTTGACGTTGCACTTGTCGATTGTCGACTGACATTCCTCACAATAAACTGTCGAGTTACAGATAACATCATTCTTTGCAATGCAATCGTTCTTATTATTGATCACATGCAGACTAGTGACTGAGAAATGAATTGAATTCAAGATCATTGCTATTGTACGATTTTGTCTATGAATGAATGCGTGAATACAGAGTAATTTTATTGACCTCGAAACGATTTTAGCCATTAAATAAATTCATTCAAGAAGAAATGATGATCAGAGTTGAATGGAAAATTGCTAGAAGCTGGTGGAGCGGCGAAATGATTTACGGACACGGAGATAGCTGACTGCACAGAAAACAAAGACATTTTTATTAGTCTTAAAATGTGTCTTACAAAACCATTACAAATGCGTTCTTCTTAATCTACTCTCCATTCTATTGTTTCGAATTCATAATTGCAAGTGCTTCGTAAATGCCTGTAGGTTTCATTCAACTAATTTTACATTAATGTTTTTTCTCTCTGCCTCTGCTTGCCATTTTAACTTTAGGAGAACACGCTTGGTTCTAAAACGTTCTATGTTCGTCTGCTTCTTCGGGGGAAATATATACAAACATGGTTTTTAGTCGTCATTACTTACAGACTGCGTAACTGTATGTTGTAAGTATGACGCTTAAATTTCAAATGACATTAATTACCTGGATTTGCATACTAAATTTTAAAAATGCATTTCCACATTATGAATGTGTGTGTGGGTAGTGTTAAAGCTTTAAAACATTTCTTTATTCCGTCTGCCACTATTCCCTATGTCTAATCACAAACACAAATAAAAAAATAAGAATCGCATCATCTAACTACGCATGAAGCGGTGGATTCTTACAATAGACGTCTTAGAAATAAAATTAAACGTACAAAATGATAGAGCAGCTTTAAAGAAGCATTTCACTCACTCTGTGAGAATCTCACATTCGGGCTTGCATTGCATTGCAATTTGTAATAGGGAGCTTCGTTACAGTTAGTTTTTTCAACGATCAATTTCTTTCTCATTAATTTAAAGTGAAGCCTAAAAATAGGAAAGCATTTATTGCGCCTCTTCAGGACTAGTGTAAATCGAGTAATTGAAATAAACGAAACAACGATAAAATTATAATTTGATTTATGTTCAGAATACAAACTGACTGTTAGAAGCCATAAAATGACTGTTACTAATAAAACTTTATGAAAATCACACAATTTTTATTTTGTAAATAATTTCATCAATTATTATTTAGCAGAATGATGTTGTACTCTAGTAAATTAAGAGCATTTTTTTTAGAATAATGTGAGACCTAACTAATCCATGCATGGTTAAATGCTTTCGTTTAGCCAGTGTGTAAAATGTTACAATTTCTTTATGGTAATATTTACAAGGTTATTTCCATTGTTTGTGTGTAGGTATATACCTACCTATACATGATTCATATGTATTTACACACATAAAAGCAGGCATTTAATTTTGTTATAAAAAAGAGGAAATAAATAATTGTATCGCTGTTCCGTAGATTTGTTACATTTTTTTCATTATACGTTCATATAGCGTGTATGTAACATCCTCAAAAAGTTGTTATTTACCATCTTCAAGATGCATAAAACAAGGGATTATAATAATAATGTTATGTATGTACCTAAAACGATTTTGAAAACTCTGCAATCTTATGCAGAAAAGTTCCTAAACTTGCCCAACTTTTGATGCACCGTGAACATTTAAACAATGAGGTCATTGGATTTGGAGGGCCATCATCGTTATATTATTTATTTATACATGATCATCATCACCAGTTGTAAGTATTTATGTGGCAGCAGCAGTAAATTTCATATTCCTTTCATTCAAGCAATTTTTCATTCGTGTATTTGATACATACTCAAATCGTAAGTTATGGTATGGTACAGTTCAAGCTCAAGCGTCCATCCCAAAAAGACTACTGTAAAGTCTCAAAGTCTGCAACCGCAACACACTACTCATCTTCACTAAATTCAGTTGGGTTTGTGTAGTGTACACTACATTAAATTTCAACAACAACACTAAATTAATTAAGGAAGCTGCGCTGTAAAGTGAAAAATTAACGTAAAAATGCAATCTCGACAGACAGAAACTGCAGGTGGGATATATGATCATTGAATTTGCACATACATTACAGTATAATACCTTGCTTGTATATTAATAAAATGAAAAAAGATAGATGGGCAGCAGAGCAATAATGGTTTCAATTTTACTGCCGCAAGAAGGCGGATACTAAAACATACACCAATTGCGTAAAAACTAAAAACGGTAGACATTTCGGCTCAATGATTCACAGTTACTAAGAATAAAATGGTAATTTATTCAAAACACCTACCTGCGTCTGAAATAGACAAGCGTATTTATTTACTAATACACCTTCTGTATGTTACCAGAGTTCGCTTGTGGTACTTTAAACAGAACACGCAATCGTGTTAAATATTAAATTGCTTGCACCGTATTAAATATTAAAATTACACAGTAAAACTGACCAAAAACTATATTGCAACGAATTTCAAATCGTTATATACCCTTTTTCGTAACTACATACCTGCCTACCTACGAGAATCATGGTTCGATAAAATTATAGCGATAGTTTATAGATTCGTTACTGCTGCTATTGCAGCAACTGTTTTGTCACTGCTACTGAACCCTTAAATTACTTTTCGCTTGTGTGAGTTTTTAAGTAAGATTTCAAACATGCGTAAGATCGACAGACCGGTTGTTTATGTAGAGTTTGAAATATTTTTTTTTCAAGCTATGCCCGTGTAATAACTCATTGTTGATTGCGTTGGTTTTCACCAAGCGAATGTGCAATTATGATTGAATTCATTATTAAAAAATAGACACCGATCTTGTTACGAGATTGAGATAGTTGCACAGCATAATGGATGTTGCATTTGCATCAAGCTTTACTTTTTGCTGGTAAAGACAGGAATAACTGCAATATAGTTTGCATTTACATGCTACATGGAACCTAGAGATAGGTACGCAAGTGTTATTCCTATTCTGCAGTAAAACTACCTTATCATTATGTTTCATGATAAATATTAGTAGGGCTTAGTGTAAAATTTTATTTTGGAATACATTTAAAAAAATAAAAAGTTCAAATGTGCCACCGTGCCACCTGCAGAGACGTTTTGAAAATTATCAAACGTTTTACTCCTTCAAGATCATTTAATCATTAGTCAACATGTCGGATGAAACGAGTCGGTTGTTTGAAGTAATTTTTGAACAATAAAGATTTTACATGGGCATATTTTTTTATACATGCGCATTTTATTCAATGCACGAAAATATATTGTAGTTGTAAGATGTATGTGGCTGTCTATCCACAACGTTAGCAAAACCAACCTAATTTATTCCTCTTACCAGATTAATAAATTGAATAATCAGTAGTCATTCATCTTTGCAATGCGTTTGGTCGCACAGAATTAAACAATTTACTCCGGATATGGATGAG
>JAHZMZ010004303.1:0-12332 GCA_027743805.1 Lepidocyrtoides sp. E14 | reverse complement strand
GCAAAGGTGTACAAAGACAAAAATGTAGAAAGCCACGAAAATGCAGCTGCATTTTTACACTTTTCTATATTGAATATTACAATACGTAGAAATATAAGTTGTTATTCAGCAACTTTGTTGTGTTTTGCTGATAAGCAAAGAAGTAAGCACTATCTGCCAAAATGTCACTGATTTGTAGGCACATATTTTACTGAGCACATGGAGTATAAAAACTACAATGGCTCACTTGACCGAACAACAAAGAAAAAACTCACTTCCCTTGCTTACAAACACGCATCTTTTTTCCACGTTTGATGATGGTGAGCCTTATTTTTTTACCAAATGTTTAACGCACAACCAGACTAGCAAAGGAACGCAACATCACAACAACTCTCAAATCTGATCCAAAAACTCTTTTTATTCTTATTCTTACTATTTACTTATTCATTAAACCATTTATCTATATTCATGTTGATTCAAAGTCACGATTACAACTTGTAATTTACAAGTATCCAATCAGTTTTTTAGTCGCTGGTTAGCGAAAAATTAAACAGTAATGCGGATGTAAAACAACTTTTACTGAATTTACGTCTTTCACATGTAGGGCATTAAATTTGCGAATCTGAGTTTTAATTAAATTTCTCAGGATGGAACCTGACAATCCAATCTATCGCTTATAATAGGTACACAAATAGCATTAATAATGACTGAGTTAAAATGACAGATGGACAGACAATCACATGAAAACCTAAGTAAAACAAGCATTTCTTAGTGGTAAGGTGTATAGTAGTGGTAAATTGTGTATGAAAAGGTACTCGGAGTTAGTGTAGACGGACTTTGCTGACAAAACTCCCTGGCTGGCAACAAATTTTCTCCGTTCGTTGTACACATGTAAGCTGAAGAGCACACAAATCCATATATTACATCTCTTTTCGTAAGTATAAACTTTCCCTTGTTTTGTTGCTTGTAAGCATTGCCAACCACATCCCACAATCACAATGATTACTTCACAAGTCACAACAGCCGCTACTGCCTGCCTGCTTTCTTTCCTTTCTTCCCTTTTCCCGTTTATGTACATATATTCGGTATAATAAATTAAAGTTTGATGAATGTGAATATTTATCATCCCAGATCATCCCATAAATTCATAAAGTTGTGCATGTGGAAATCGTGATGATTAAACGAAAGTGAATACGAAAACTAGAGAATGTTTCATGTTTCAATTTGAGCCTCACAATTAATTGTTTTGTGGAGTTGGTTGGTATTAGTGGCAGGCAGTATACATTTGTCAGTTTATAGGGTTATGTATGAGAAAATTATTGAATCTCTGCTTGCTCATTTCTTTCTGCTAGAATCGCAAATGGGAGAAAGTTGACCAACCAAAGATACGCTTCTTCCTAACGAAGATTCAATAACCGTACTTTCACCGGCTTAGCTCAGGGCTGCCTGCGTTCTCATGTGCGCTCATATTGCTTACCAATGACGACTTTTTTCAAATGGCTTCCTCTGACAGCTAGTAGCGTGGTAATCCTTTTTTCCAATGGTTTGTTTGTTGTTTGTTTGCCAGGACTTGACCCCCATCACACAAGTACTATTAAACTCCAAGTTTACGTAATCTCCCTTAATTTTAATTGCAAAGTTTTGCATACAACTGAACTGACACAAAGAACGAAAAACAAAATTTTTCATCGAAAATATAAAATGGGGTTAGAATTGTCTATTACTCTTAGATGTCATAGTGGTTTCCGGGCGGCATTTGGTCAAACACTGTGTAGTATTTGAACTTTGAGATAAAGTGAATGAATGAAACGTATAATAGTGAAAGGCTAGTAGGAGATTTATAAACCACACAATTCACTTTTATATTTTATTACACTATTATTATTTCAAATAAAACTATTACGATAAAAATTTATGAGTACAATATTATCGTAGTCCTGTTAAAGCCAGTAATAATCAGTACGCAGTATAAATCACATGTGGAAAATAAAAAACGCTTGGCCAGTGCCTATTTTACACAGACACTATTTTCCTGGGTATGGACAATACACGTTGCATGGAAAACTCATATTCATTTTTTTTTAGCTTGTACTAAATTGGGAAACTAAATGTAAATATGTACGTTATGTTTTTGATAGATGATCAGAAAAGTGAAAGCTGTAGACATGCTAGAAAAAACTTTTTCGTTTAAATATGAATATGGGAACTTCACTTATTTTTAGTCTCTGGTCTGGACTTTGTCAGTCATAAGCCAAAATATTTAACTTGCTGGCAAAACAGAATGTTTCTTATTGCAAATTGCAATCTCATAGCCTACATACCTATTTGGGTTCAATATTGTTGTAATGGATAAATGATTATCAGTGGGTTACATACATTTCATAATTCCTTTTTTAGCAGTTATTCAAATGGATCTGTACATAAAACTAATATTTGTACATTTTCTCTTCAGGTTTCTTACAAACAAGTAGCCAACAAGGGAACTACGCTATAATGGATATCGTTGCAGCCTTACATTGGATTCGAGAAAATGCAGGAGCTTTTGGAGCTGATGTCAATAGAGTAACTCTGTTGGGTCATCGCACTGGAGCCGTTCTGGCAAATTTTCTTATGCTTGCGCCTGTAGCCTCGGGTAAATTTTTATTTGCCACTTTCTATTCATTATGACAGTAAAATACGAGTTATTTAGCAACATTTCAAAACTATGTACATGATAATATTTTTTTTTCTTTTCGGTAGAGCTATTTCACCGTGTCATATTGCTAAGCGGATCTTCCCTTAGCCCATGGTCTTTCCAGCGACATTCTAAATCTAACGTTAGAAAGCTGGCAGAGCAACTACGGTGCTTGAAAAACGGTTCATTACAAGCGCCTGGAGGTTCTTCAGCATCACCATCTGGTGGTGCACCTCATCGGAGTGGTCCAAGCTCATTCTCAGGAGCTAAACCAGGGACATTTCCTGATGCACTGCCAGATGTAGGCCCATGCCTACGTCAAGTATCCAGGGACGAATTACTGTCAGTTGTGAATAAGTTACTGTTAACCCCGCGTTTTCTTGCTAGATTTGGGCCATTGATTGACTCCACTGTAGTGAAATCAGATTTTGTGGCTGAGATGAAGTTTGATACGTCCGGCCATTTTTCTCGTGTTCCATTGCTCTTAGGCACCGCCACGGTAGAATCCTTTGGTGAATTAAATACAGAGGATATTGAGGACGGGTTGGCCGAAGGAAAACGAGATCGTATTCTCCGAACTTTTGTGCGCAATGTGTTTGTGTTCCATTTAAATGAAATTTATTCTACAATTAAGAATGAATATACAGACTGGGAGAAACCGCGAAAAGATTTTATTGATGTTCGTGATTCTATATTAAATATACTCAGCGATGGGCTAACTGTCGCTCCTCTAATTCAAGTTGCCAATACACACTCGGCAAAGGGCAACTCTAAAACGTTCCTGTTTCATTTTCAATACGAACCTGATCAATCCGTTTATCCTAATGTAAGTTTTTAAAGATTTAATGAGATATAAATAATTCACATTTCAATCTGCACTTTGATCCCATTTTATCTGTTTGAACTGACTATGTACATACATATATATGCAAATCATATTCGTTCATCTGTGCTCTTTCTCAGCGAATTGGAAGCATAACTGAGGATCTCATGGAATTTGCTGTAGGCCATGCGCTCCTTGGCCAGTCAAATGAGTTTGAAAGAACACTACCAGTGTATTCCAAGGATGATATTAAAATTTCCAAGTCGTTGGTGCATTACCTGACTAATTTTATTATTTCGGGGTAAGTTGAAATCGTGAAATTACGTACCAATGTTTTTTTAAATTGTTACTTTAAAATGTGAATTTTGAATGGTTTACAGCGATCCCAATAGTGGGTATGATGGATCGTCTGTGGAAGATGCTCAACTTCCATTTTGGGACTCCTATGACCCTATTAACCAACTTTATCTTGAAATAGGTACGGTTTAATCTTGGGTTTGTATTAAGGAATTTCATCAATTTTTGCGGCATGAAATATTTGTCGGAAAATATTCGTATTTTAAATATATGGGGTAATTTGTCAAGTCATGTCGTTAAATGCGTGAGCATGTAATCTTGATAATAAAGCATTTGCTATTTGTTTAGATTTAAATTTCATTACAGACATTTAAAAGCATTAAATTCTGCTCAACATATTGGCTGCAGAATAAGCTAGAAAAAAATTACTAGACTTTCCACAAAATTCCTGTCATCAAAACACCATCTCACTCTTAAATATTAGCATAATACGATGAAAAGGATTGAGAAATTTTGGCTTTCTCATTAGCATACCCTGCATAATTGACGAGTTGCAAAATGCTTTGTGCTAGTTCCAAAGGCCACGTGATAAACATGCCATGTTTTTGATATGAGGGTTAAATTTAAGATTTCTTGTAAATAAACACTGCAGTGGTAACTGTTAAGTTATCTGCTTTTACTTAAGCAAGTATTTAAATTTTTAAGTGAATTCCGTTTGTGAGGTTTACTTAACTAAAATGTGTATTTGGGTCATACCTACTGTGAAAAAATAAAAGGAATGAAAAATTACGTACAGATTCCGTAATGGTGTTTCTATTCGTGTGCATCTCGGATGTCGGAACTCGGAACGGAAGCAAAGATGAGAATACCCTCGAGAAAAGCAAAGATTATGTGTTAAAAAAATAAAGAATAAAAGAGAAAATTCCAGCAAAAATTCACGAAGGAAGATTACATCAAATGATAAAACTACAACGGGGTTTTTGTCCTATATCTGAGTGCTGCTGCGGGTATATGCAAACACTAAACAGAACGATGTCTTCCAAGATTTAGCTATTTGAACTTTTACCGATAAGGACTTAAATTGTCGAAAAGTAAACACACAATAAGGTCCACTTCTTATATATAATATGCTGGCTCGTTTAAAAGGAAAGGGTTGTAGAGGTTACATTTATAGCAGATAGTCAGTTTTGTAGGAGTAAAAAAAGGGAGAACCAGAGAGCGTTAACTAGCGGGCAAATGGCTTCCTTTCCGACACCCGTAGCTCGTTTTATCTCTGAGCAAAAATTGTAATGAGTGTAAATTTTGACGGAAGAAGGAAACGAGGGGACATGGGCACAAATTGCATAATTAGGATTGCCTCCGATTTGCTTCAAATCTATCCATCTCTTATTTCACAAGCTTTCACGTTATAATCATTCATTTAAACAACAGCAGGGCATGGGAACAGCAATAAAGAACTCTAATAGGATTTTTCAAGCAAAAATGGCTGTTGAAGTGGAAAAATATGGCTGACAATGCTGACATGTTTCTCACATTTTGTGGAGGCATAAAACTGGGCAAATGAAAAGGTCATTCATGCTAGCCCTTTTCTCTCCCTCACCATTCAGCATTAAAAGTGGAAAGATAATAATGATAGCTTTACCCCGTTTTAACGAGATTTTGTGAATTTTGCAACATTTTAGTGTATTTCATGCAATCAGACTTTATCTGCTTGATAGTATGCAGTGCATTTATACTAGAATTTTGGTATTTTTTTCTATTGTACATTGGAAAGGTGCTGGGGAGGAAGGTACGCCGATGCTATATATACTTAACAATAATGTAGAAATAATATGGTTTATGATACTTTGAACGTGTTTTTATGTATCCTGTCGTCGTCCGTTTTTGCCTTCCATTCTTATTGTCTCCTAAATATAAACCATCATCATGGGAAGGAGAAAAGTGTCCGATTATCTACTTTATTTCATATCGTGCCCTCGTACGTGATACATTTACCATAAATATATTAACGTTATATGTACATGCATATATCTACATATATGCGTTTTAGTTTCGGGTGCACGTACTTAGGTTATTTAGCTATTTCGGCGCCCATTTCGTTGCTGCCATAAAGTTTATTATATGTAAACGGTTATGGAGTAGCAGTTTCTTAATGGCATCGTTTCTCTAAAGACAACTGCATAACTTTTGCAGAATTAAGGGCAATCTGCGTTGAAACTGTATGAGTTGGAGTTGTGAATATTTATAAATTTTTATGCTTTGTTCTTACTTTCTCTGAATTACTTGTTAATCATGAACTCAAAGAAGCAAAACTAAATGTTGAAATAGTACGGTTGCATTTTTACCAAAAAATTCAACCTAAGGAATGACAAAGTTTATATAATTGTACAATTCTTTCTGTAGACATGAAATAAAATAATTACATTTCCATTCTTATCACAAGTTTTTTTTTGTCGGTTTTACATGAGTGTAATTTGATGAGTAAACGATTCTTCTTGGCGGGTAGTAGAATTGGATTTGACCTAAAAATGAATTCAAACAACGTCTCTTCATTTCTGCAGGCATTGTTAGAGAACAACTTAAACATGCAGTGATAGATGATCCGCCCACATTTCCCGCCGCAGGCAGTGGGAGTTCGGGTTATGGAGGAAGATCTCAGCTACCTCCACCATTTACAACAGGTAATTGCTTCTACTGTCTATAATGTGCAATTCTGTGATAGTCAGCAACTTTTGTAAAATTCATGTTCCATAGAGAACGTATTAAGGCACAGCACAAATTGAGTTCTCCCCGAGTCCCCATCAAAGATAACGAACTTTTGAAGCTTTATGCTTACGAAAATCACCTTTTTCTGTTCTTACTTTTCAGACTTTGGTGACGATGATGATGATGGGAGTGAGTACGACAATGAAGATGACCTTTCCCCGAGAATATCAAAATCAAACAATCATTTGTATCCTACGCTTTCTCCAGCAGTAATGAGCACATCCGAATGTCCCCCTAACGCTACCAACTCTAGCATTGGTGTTGGACTACTTGACGGCAATGAACGTGGTTCTGGGAGCCCATCTGCGGATAGAGATTTGGTTCGTCAGTTGGCAGCTGCTCATTATCATTCTTACGGCACAGCTCTTGGTGTAACCATTGGCGTAGGCTGCTGCCTACTCCTTCTCAATTTGCTCATTTTCCTTGCTATATATCATCAGAAGACACACAAGTAAGTCTCAAACATTTTCTCCTCACAGATTGCCGCTCCTCTACTTATTGTTAACTTGCTACAATAAAAAACGAAGAAAAAAAGAGAATTGATGCGAGTGAGAGATGAAACCGTTTTCTGACTGTCTTGTTCCCAGAATCGCTTTTCACATTTATGTATATTTTTCCTTCTATGAAAATATAATACTTTCCAAGTCTTGCTCCCCATTCTAGACATTTCCAATCAGACTACTAAAAATGAATATTTTTGAGCTCTCAGGATAAACGTGGTGCTCATCATTCTAATAATATGAGCAGACACTACAAACGCAGGCATAAAGCGGAAATAAAAAAAGTCTGTATTCTCATGTACATAGATCAAATGTAATTCCAATATTTATGGAGAGTATCTGTCGGACAAAAAGTTGGTAATCATGCCTGTTAGTCGAACAGAGGAGAAACAATTTTTGTAACTTTCACGAGTTACACAACTATGTTTCATTTCTTTCATAATTTATAGTTTGGAGAAAGCAAGCTATGAAGTATATAGAGTCAGTTATGCACATGAGCTGATACAAAATTAATACTAAATACCACACATCGACAATCTCTGCCTGCTAATAATATATCCTTCAGTAGTAATACAAAATATCCCCCTATCTGTTTTTGACCAGTGTGCTCCTTATTTATAGACTTGTTACTTAATATTAGTATCAAGTAGCCCCAAAAAGCCAAAAAGTCGAGCATTAAGGCTGTCGTGATATTTCAAGAAGAATTATCTAGCGATAAATCAATTAAACGTAATGATTCTCACTGTGATGCTGAGATGAATGATGAAATTATAAATATTATAAGTTTGTAATAAATTCGACACACCATTTGGAATCAGCCTATCGCAGTGTATTTTTGTGTGGAAGGAATAAAGATATGATACAGTAATGCATGATGAAATATTATGACAACATCTCTCGCAAAGATCCTATATCGCTTCATCAACTTACTGTCTAATTGGCTGCTTTCCCAAAACGGGGCACTTGGCACAAGGCCTTTGCTTTCACTAACGCTTTCACCGACAAGACTTTCATCTCTCATGAAATATGTATTATTTTATTTGTGTTTTGTAAATCTCTCATGTACATCTTTTTCCATAATATTATATGTAACATTTTATTCCTTGCTTTTCATTGTGTTCGGCTTAAAGATGGGGAATTTCCAATATTTGATAAATGAATAAGCATAGCATTATTCCCCACCATCTCGACGAGAGTCTTCTCTTGAGAAGTTGTAGTTGCAAGTATTTACACTAGACACCAGTACTGCTTAGGTTTTTGTTCTCTGCTTACCTGCTAACATAAATCATAAAAGTTTAATGCCTGGTTTAATGAAAAGCGACTTGGTCTGGGTGTGCTGGGAATTGCCGGCTAGAAATAGTTTTTGTTCGTGTACAAACAGTTCTCGCATGGTGTATTTTGTAGACGTAAATTACTGGCATGTGTTTTTGTTCTTTTAAGTCTGCATATTTCATTACCGTGTACATGTTCTCTTTCGTGTACGTTTGTAGTGTTATGCCTAGTAGTGGTACAACAAACCCAGGGAAAGAGCTCACACAGGAAGACGAAGAAAATCCCATGCCGCTGCCAAGCTCGTTGAGCCGTCCCAGGAGTCATCCTGATATGAGGCATATTGGAACTGCTGCTTCAGGAAGTATCAGTGTCCCAGCCCTTTACAGTGATAACGAGGTGGGGGATGAGTTTGATGATGACATTGTACAGGAACTTAGGGAATGCAGTGGACACGCTGGCAGCTCACATTCCACCTTTCGAATGGCTTCCAAAGAACTATCCTCATCTAGTGGATTTTCCAGTCCATCTATACCTGATCCACCCCCTCCACCTAGATGTAAGCACTTTACAGCAATTTAGAGACAAGATGAGCTCCACTTTCCATTACACGAGATAATGAAACTTTTTAATACTTACCCAACTTTTTGGGGGAAATGGAGAAAGTATAGAAAATTCTTTGCATATTTTACAAATTTTATGCCGATTGCCTAATTAAATACTTTAATAATAATGACCAATTTAAATTCTTTTACAATGTTAAGCGGTGATAGGTGGCGCCGGTGCTGTCACATTTGCTAGCCTAGGGAGAGGTTCCGTCGTTCGTGTGCTTCGAAGGGACGATACCAGAGAGTATACAGAGAATGGAACATGCTGAAAAGAAAACGTTTCATATTCTCCCGTCTTTTTTATTAAATTCCTGTGTCGGTGATATTATTTTTATTTTTAAGTATTATTTCATTAATACCCCAACAGCAGACAATTTAAAACCCTCTTTACTTCCTCTGACTTGCTCGGAACGAAATTATCGTTTACCTAAAATTTATATGCTGTGCCAAATCAACTGCATAGTATTCAAAGCAACTTGTTACCGAAATCAGGCTGCTGCAATAAAATCAGATACAATATTTCTAGAAGCTTTTGTAAGAGAAGACACTTTGCTAGTAGACTGAATGAACTTTTAAAGTATCATTTCTTCCATGTGTGTAACCACGACTGGTACGGGTGTCGGAAGGGTTGCGCAACGAACGAATGTGCAAAGAAAAGCACAGAGAAACATGAACATGCAATGTGCAGTAATTTAAGTTTGGCATTATATACTTAAAATTCCAGCGATTCAATGCTACAGTAGCGAATTACTTATCATTTATGCCACGATACGATGGTCGTTGTCAAATTTTTTGAAAACGGCCAATTTATGGGTATGATTTCGTGCATACCTCTTTAGTTTCAAGCTTACCATTGGTCAACAATTTTTTTATTCTAACCTCTGGAGTGACCGTAATGTTGTCGCCGCCTCACTTACATGACTCATTATGTATCTCATTTACACGTATCAGAATCAGACTTCTGGCCATTTATCGTGTTACCATTTTGATATGAAAAGGAGATTTCAATGAATATATGCATTCTAAAAGTTCGTCCTACAGTATACAAATTGTATAATACAATGCATGTCTGCAAAGCTAATCACTAATTGTAGTGTAGTATTTACACACAGAGGAGACAAACATTCTATTATACCTATGATGATCGAATATTTTGTCTTCAGTACCATGAAAATGATAAACTACTAATGTAATTAACTCATAATGATATTAAGTATCTGTGCTAAAAAGTTGTACTTTAATCCGAGCAGCATTGCAGTACAAGAAATATAATTAACTGTTATTTCAGACTACGTATTATATACTACAAAAGTTTCTTTAAAACAAAATAAGTTAAGGTACAGTGATATTTGGTATTAATTAAACAAGTTTTGAATACATACTTGCTCTGGTACTGTTAATTATTATTATTATAGAACCATAAAATTTGCAACATTAACTGATTGTGGTTTTAAAATATTTACAATCTAAATAAATAATTACCTAAATACCTAAATAAATAAAACTGCAAAAAACGATGAAAATCTATATACGATAAAAACTTTTCATATATATATGATATGGTTAGTTGATACGTATAATGATGAAAATATAATTACATAGATTTTAGAAATTATTTGATAAGTTTAGGATTCAAACAGCTAACAAAAATAAAATGATATGGCATACCAATCAAGAATCAGTTTGTATGCAGTGCAATAGATGACCAATACCTGATGGCTATAAATAATTTTAAAGGGTAATGGTATTATTATATTATGGTATATTCATAGTTTAATATAATAATATATTGTGTAACATTATTAAATGGCATTATATCTCAATGTTATCCTTTCTGTATACACGAAAAAAAACGCTGTTTTACAAACAATCACATTTATAAGGCCGTTCACGACAAGGGAGGAAAGTAATAAGAATAATAATAATAATAAAGACGACCGTTTTTACTCAAAACTCAACATGTAAAAACTTAGCATTTTCGTCCTCTTTTTTCCCGTCTCTGTGTTTCATGCGGGTGGAAACGAAACAGTAAAGTGAAAGTATCACCTTATCCGTCGCACCAATAATTGATTCATTCATATTCCCTAATATCAGCATTCCCCAATCTCCATCATGGCATTGCATATTGCATTGCTAAAGAAACGAAGCCTTTCACTGACTGATGGGTTGTTGTTGACAGTTGACGACGTTCCTTAGACAATGCTGCCCACTAGGATCACTGTGTGTGCCCATTATTCCCATTTTTCAAAACTTTTTTGCGTGGTACTGTGGTTGCGGGTTGCGGATATTAATATTTTGTAGTCTTTTAGATAAGATAACTTCATTATATAGTGAACGCGTCATCCATTTGTGCCAGCGTGATTGAGTCATTAAGGTATGTAAAGGTTTAAACGACATTAATCTATGGGTTTGCGCATTGGGAGTTCCAATAATTGTATACGATAAACAATAATAATTCTCATTTACCGTTGCAGTAGAGGTAACCCTGAAGTAACCAAGTTTCAAGTCAAATTCGGTCTTCTAGGAATCCAATTGGGCGTAGAGTTGTAAAAGATGGCAGAAACGAATGAAAAGGAGCCCTGTTGTAGTGCTGATGACGACGAAGTATGTCGAAGGATAAGAATGCTATTTTCAAATAATGATTATTGTGAAATTCATTTCATTTGTAGTCGCTGGAGATCTTAAAAAGAAATTATTTGTGTATTTTGGGTAGTATAAATTGGAAACTGCGCCGTTCGACTCTCGGTTTCCCAACCAGAATCAGACAAAATATTGTTACGTCAGTTTCTTGGATTACCATCGATGTATCAAAGCTCGTGGCGATGAATATGAACCATGCCAGTACTTCAAACGAGTCTTCACATCTATTTGCCCAAATGCATGGGTGGCGAAATGGAACGATCAAATTGAAAACGGTACATTTGCAGGAAAAATCTGAACATGCGTAATATTCCATCATAAAAAATTAAACAGTTGTCGCAATTTAATCATTTGTCTTTTAAACAATAACCAAAAGATTCAAGAAATGAACATTTTACCCTTATCTTAAATTACACAAACTTTGCACATCTCTTTTTTTATGTTCGATTACATCTATCCATGTTTATTGCATGCATTATTTCTGTGATTGTCCAACTAATAAATTATGAAAACTCTTATTCAAAATGAAATCGTACCAAGCTCGATATTGATAATTAGTAGTAGAATAATAGCAAGTCATAAAATGCATTATAATAGTAAGTAACAGTAAAAACGAAGCAGTTCAAATGAACTAATTTCATGCCTAAATACACTATATTATATAATAGGGAAAAATTTTCTCAGGGGGTAGATATGCATCACTTGTCAGGTAAATTATTGTCAATTTGCGGTAAGATGAAAAAATCATTTTTAGGGGATAAGTGATGGATCAGTGA
>JAHZMZ010004302.1:0-11476 GCA_027743805.1 Lepidocyrtoides sp. E14 | reverse complement strand
GGCACCCTAAATTGATCAATTAATCAAGTAGCCTAGTTAACCTTTGCCGAGTTTATTAGTAGTTGACGACGGTCCTGTAATAATTTGAAATATCAAATATGTGTCAGTTACACCGTTCGAGTTTTGATTTGCTGGAGAAATACATGCATAAACGACTTCGAATGGGCCATGCAATTTTATCATTCGTAGTGTAGTAAGCATTGAACAAGGAAAGTTTGTCTGGTTTGAACTTTCACTTTCCCTCCGACATCCAAACAGCCTAACAACGGATGTGGTAGTGAAAGCAAAGCAAAAGCACAACAAATCCAAACCGACCACAACTCATGGGAAAATACCACCTACATACTTACATACACATGCAGACAAAAATTATTGCAATTTCCTAGATTTATTCTCATTCTTTTCAAATTTTTTTCTTTGCATCTCAAGTAGCAAGTAGCTAATATAGTGCTTTCATATCCTGCTTAATAATTTACGTTGGACAGCTAGCTACAGCTAAGAACATCTTTCCCATAATTTAATGTAAGGATTGCATTTGCTTATTCCCTTCAGGGAAATAATGAAAATTACCAAGTTATAGCTGCTTCCTCTTCCCTTCCTCAAACTGTTTCAACGCGGTTAAAAACATAATTTTTATTATACATTGAACATATTTTATTGCTGTAATTTGAAAACTGATTGTTTAAAAAAATAATGCTTGTGTGAAATTTGGTTTCAATCTGAATTCAGACTCAAAAGTGCATCTGTATTTCAAAATCTCCAACAATCATGTCAACAGTCAAATTTTCTACATCATCAACCTCAGGAGGATCATCTGATTTGAATTCATCCTCGTCAAAACAGTCAATTCGGGAAGTTTTGCCACGGAAAGGTTATCTACATTGTGAAGATAGTCTCACGTTTGTCCTTTGCAAGCCAAAACTACTCCCCCTGAAATCATTCACAATAAAAACTTGACAAGATACAAGCGGACGCTGTGGAGAAAGCTATACTGGAACTTGATGCCTCTAACCTCGACTAATTTAAATCATTTTCATCATCACATTTACCATGAATAAAAATTTGTTTGGAGCATTTTCACTTCCAAAATAAATCATCATTTAAAGCTTAAGGTGTATCATCATATAATAATTGAACTGGCTATGGCTGTACAGTCTTCGATTGGAGCCATGTAATGCATAATCACGCCACAAACTACAATATGCATTGCTTTGAAGATCTATAATATAGAGCCTGAAAATTCATTTATCGAAATAACTTTAATCAAATAAGAGCGAAACACAGAAAGCGTCGTACATCATCTATACATCACTGCATGCATACACAACACAGACAACCAAAGTTTATGATACTTGAAAGTATTTTGTGTTGTTCATTTTGTTCCATCTCATCTCATCTCTCACATTCTGCAATTATACAATGCACACCCGACTCACCCGACCCAACAACAACAACAGCGTACCCAACTATTTTTATAATCGCTTTTCTTCTTCATAAAACCGGCATTACTGCACGCCATAATAAACTAAGCAACTAGTTACATACGTACATTCTGCAGCGAGCAGCTTCATGTCATGTCATTGTGTTACATAAAGGTGTTTTAAAAGCAACGATGATTTCACCATGCCCCAACCACGTTCATTATGGTTTCTTTACTCCTCCTGCAATAGTTCACACTCTTGTAGTCATCTTCATCAGATAAGTCAGATTTTACTTCAAACTTTTCCATTGAGCAAATATACCAAGCAACTACACTAAAATATCATGATACTCTTCCTTCTCAAACATCAGTTAATATGAAAGTAGTGTATGCTTTGCAGCTATTATATATTATGTGGTACTCTGTCTTCTCCCCAAAAGTTCCTACACAATTTCCCTATACATGCATAAGAGACAATAGACTTAAAACCCACCTTTTAGGTATCTAAACATGTCTAACTAAATATTACCTATATACATAAATGCCTATAAGTATACTGTAAAACTTTACTAAAAGCACAACGGCAAGAGTGCACGTCAGCTCTACTGCTGCAGACTGTTCTTTTTGTACAGCGGAACATGACAAATTCGTCCAACCAACCTTCAAAGTAAGTTTTTTTCCACACATACTTTTGGAATTTGTAACTGCAAGCGCTGCAAAATGCAAAAATATCATTAAAAGGACAGTCTTTTATTAATCATTTTTTCACTAGTAATTTACACAACATCAATACTTTGATTATCATCATCTTCTTATGCAATGCAAGCGAATCCCTAAAAAATCCAATAAAAAGTACACTTATTATTACTATTACATACTTTATACTCTTTTCCTTCAATCCGTCCACACTCGCCGACAAAAAAAATATTGTGTAAAAATGTTTTTTTTTCTATACGGTCATGGTATAATATGCATACCTATGCATGGTGTATGATCATCATTGCATTGCATTGCCATTCCAATTTTTTGCTCCTTTAGCTAGTCGAGCATACGCAGGATGGCCATGGTTAAAAAACTTGGAAGATCCAGCGACGAATCAACTGCTTCACTCCTTCATTCGCTGTAGTATGTCTACACTGTTTTAAAACATACTTTTGGGTATGAAAAAGAAGAATTTTAAAACCTGCTGCAGAACAGATATACATGTTAGCCACCCTATACAAAAAAGCATCTTCTTGTTTCTACCGTCCCACCACCACACCACCTTTTTATGCCAAAAAAACTTTATTATTAGTAAAGCAATAAAAAAGTAAAAGTAATATTGCTGTTTAAAAAAAATAGCTATATAATGATGTGTGTGATGATGATCTGCTAATATTTTTTCTATCTACTTGACTGTATTGCATACTGTGTTCTCTACTACTTGCATGCTTGCAAAGCAAACTAAATGCTAAGAAATTCTTCAGAGAGCTCTCTTTCTTCCTTTGTAATAAGTACAGTGAAAACGACCGACCCTGTAAAATCAACCTCTTTTTCGTCGTCCGTGTTTTTCTACATTCTACACTAGTGCGGTGCGATGCGCCGATGATGATAATGATGACGGTGCTGCTGCTATTACCCTATTCCTTCTTATGCTTCGCTTTAAAACCTGCATGCCGCTCTGTAATTCAGAAAAATATTCCACCAAGCTTGTGTATAAAAACTGTTCTACAATACGACACGTACGACGGCATCATCATCATTATCATCATCCTCGTCGTTATGGTCGTTCGTTCGTTTGGTCCCGTCGCTGTGTTGTGTGTGTATTAACGTAAAGTGGTATGGTGGTGGCAAAGCAAAGCATGCATGGCATGGTCACTACTCACTACTTAGCTAATTCAGCAGCAGCCCGTCAGCTCTGATAGCTCTACCCATCGTCATAAAAAGCAACCAGATTTCTGTGAATTGTGAAAATTAATGAATCAAAAATACACAAGTGCAGTCATCGTCGTCATCATCAATCTTCTCTTATGTTTCTCTGCTCCTCTTAATATTATTATTAGCTGCCCATTCATTCAGTCGCTAAACTACCACTATAACTAACTATAGTTTAGTTAGTTGTAGATTTTATTTTTGAAGGAAGTATTCAAATATTTTCCGTTTTTTTTTCTAATATTTTGTCGTTGTTGTTTGGGCAGGATGAGCAATAACTAATTGATATTCAAAAGAAGGAGGAGTTTGAAGAAGTGGTGCATATTTTTATTATTTGCCAGTGGAGAGTGGTGCGGTGGTTGTACTATTAGCTGTAGCAGCAGGTTAGTTTAAAAAAATTGATATTTTTTGGGGTTGTAGTGTTGTAAAATGTATGGCTTAAATTGAAGTGTTAATGAGAGTTGGTGGTAGGAGGAAGCAGATAAATTCCTAATTACTGTCACTGTATTTACGAAAGGTGATTTCGGCAGATGATTATGTTGACGATATTGATTGAGTGTGGTAGTGTTAATAGTACCACGCCACAGTCTGGTCTCTAAGGCTGGCATAATAATTATTAAGAGTTGTTCGAATTACTTAATAAATATCTGGTCTAAAAGTAAGACTGTAGAAATTAATAAGGAAAGTCAGGTGGTAATTTGTAAACAATTTGGGCTTGGCTTGGACTTTAGACTGGAAGTAAATACATTGTGACTATATAGTCCAGTGGCAGTAATTTGTGATGTGGCATTACATGTCAGTAACATGATTTATATTATTGGTGAGATTAATTTATAAAACATTTTGTTTTTCAGGTCCTTTGAAGGCACAAAATCCGACAAAACAGACAAATAATAGAAGCAAAAACTGAGGCGTTCCATAATTTAGGGATTTAAGTTTGTAGTCGGATTTAGTTTCGTAGTCAGTAGTCGGTGTAATTAGCAGAAATGGCACAGGCAGGAGTTCTGTGGATGGGTTCGGTATGTGCTATAATAATTGTATTTTAAAATGATACTAACTTATAAAATGGTAACACTGCTACCGCAGTAGGGCTTCCCCGGCTTTGTTTACTGACAGATGCGTCTTCATGTTTTTTTTTCAGTGCAGTATGTGCAAGAAATGTTACTCTGTTGTCATATTATAAACCATTACAAATTGTGTGCAACCAAGTCGTGTGGAAGTATGAAAACATGACATTTATTTGATGTAGGTTCCCTGATGACTTCTCTGCACTGACGGCAATGCACAAATTGAATAATAAAATGGTACCGAGTTCGCAACCACCTGTCAAGTTTCGATTAAATCATACATCATTGGGAGGTAAACAGGCCATGGAGAAGGACTATTCACTTTGGATCGGCGACTTAAGTCCCGATGTAGATGATTATACCTTATACAAAGGCTTTGCATCCCGCTACCCGTCAGTTAGGCTCGCCAAGGGTGAGTGAGCTTTACTCATTATAATTTGTCAACGCAAGAGTTTAAAATATAGTCCAATTATTATCATGTTTTTGTCGTCATTTTCTTTCGCCTGCGCAGTAATACTGGACGCTAACGGTTTTAGCAAGGGATATGGATTCGTTCGTTTCGCTGATGAGGATGAACAGAAGGATGCGTTGATCCAAATGAATGGGTTTAAGGGTATAGGTAGCAAAGCACTTAGAGTTAGTATCGCAATTAATCGTGCTGGAGGTCAGAAGACAAGTAATCCACTTCAAGGCCAAGCCATGGCTGCAGTACAAGCGATGTGGTGCGTAAAAATTTATGTATTATTAAATCTGCTTGCAAAGTAAAGCGTTATCTTCCCAAAACAGAGTTACTGGAGAATTGACTAACGACTAAATTCATTACAATTTTATATGTTTGGTCAAAATATTCCAGGAGTGGTCAAGCACAACCTGCCGCCACGACACAACAGGACTATAATCAATATTACGAACAATATTGGCAAAACTATGCTGCGTGGCAAAATTACGGAAATTATTATGACCCGACGTATAGCTATGCTCAGCAGCAACCTACGCCTCAGCAACCTCCTATGATGCCCGCAGCTTATCAAGCTGCCGCACCCATGGGTATCCAGATGGCTCATACAGCGCAGCATGTAGGTCAGCAGCAAGATGATGAATATGAACTTGTCGGTAAGCCTTGAAAACTTTTTGGTTTTTTAAAATCTCTCTATATTAGCTGATAAGTTTCTGCTCTTTATTGTATCGTGATAGCCTGTTTAGATTTCTAGATGTTTATCTATCAGTATGGTGGTAGTTTAAAGTGTTTTCAAAGTCGTAGTCTCTTCTCCCACATTTCTATAGTTCAAAAAGTCTAGGCCTCCTTATAAATGGCGTTTTAAAGATGTAATGTTTTAATGTATGTAAGCATGCATGAATGAGGGTTCGCGAAGGATAGTCAACTTTGTGTGCATATATTTTATCTGTTTCAATTCAGAGAATAATCATTGAGATGCATTCAGAAACATTTAATTGTTGTGTCTTGGAGCAAATGTTCATTAATGCAGCAGATTATTGTTGCTAATCGTGTATCTTTCTATTTTTCTTGTTCTTTTCAAGCAAACCTTTTGACTGGTTTACGTAAGATTGTGATTTAAACAATTGTGCTTAACTTTGTGAGAAATGTAAAGATTTACTGCGTAAACTACTAAGTTTTCACTTTCTCCTATTCTACTACTACTACTTCAACCACGAGAATCTCCTATTTTCATTTTACTTAATTCATTACAATCATTGCATATTGGTGGATGATGATATGATGAAGGTCGATGATGATCTTGTGTCAAAGGAATCTCAACATTTCTTGACGAACCGAACGGGGCAGTTTTGTGTACGTTCAATTATACTCTAATAATTCAATTAAACTTACAAAAAGCATACTCTTGTTTATTTACCCTATGTAAATTTGATTCCTTCAACACGTTTAGCTTCTTATTTCCTGTAGTTTTGAGATAAACGTTATTGCTTCCGTTATATATTTTTGATAATAATAACAACTTTTGTTTATGTACAGTTGCTGAAAAGAGTGTGTCTCAATGATTATTATCATATGATTTTGTTAAAAATTTTCGTATTGTATGAGTTTATTATTGTATCATTTCTTATCTTATCGCAAAGTCCCTCTTTCTTCTCTCTATTTGTGTCTCACTCTTTGCATGCTATACATCATTACTATTATTACATTTTCACTTTTTCAAACAGACAACAAAAAATTGACAGTTTACTGTGTAGTAGATTCACATCTCTCTATATTTCACACTATTTCTAGTTTCCTACTCTTCTGATTTCTCGTGCTTCTATTTTCCCTTTTTTTGTCGAGAAATAGTGAATGGGAATGCGAGCGACCTTTATGCAATTTAGAAAGGCTCGCTCTAAATCCGTCTTTTTTTCTTTTTTGTATGTTGACATCCTCTTTGTCTTGATTTTTTCTAATTTTACCAAAGGCCTAAGAGCATACAATACAATCAATGCGTTGAATGAATGATGACTACTGACTGAAAACAGAACACAGCTTGCCCATTGATGTGGATCGACTCAACGCTGAAGTTATCAATCGCTCTAATGACCTGCTGGAAGCTTTAGATGACGCTAGATGGTTGCCCAAAGGGACTTTGGAGATTCCTATCACCTACTGATCAACCAAACACAACTAAATTACAAAAAAAAAAATCTGTTTCACCATATTCCTGCCTCCTCATCATCATCCGCCACCCATCTACTACTGATTTGATTGCCAAAATTTTTCCAGACGGACGATGACGATTAAAAGCCAGATTTACTATTTCACTACTCGTTTCCGCCAAATTTGTTCCAGTGGAGAAGAAAAGGATATTTCTGAGGAAGTAGATCATTTTTCATCTCGAATTACATCACACATCTCTCGTCATGTTGACCCTGTTACTAGATCCAGATAATAATAATATTTGTTCCTTCTTATACCATAATTTTCCTCTTTGTAAATACAACGGCGTGTTGGTTGATAAGTATGTTATGGTAGGAGAGGTAATTTGTAAATACTTTAAGGTAATTTGTAATAACTACGTAAGTAAATCTAAAGTCTAGCGTTTGTTATTCTTCGTTGTTGTTCAGTTCTGTTTCAGTCAAGTTTGTTGTAAAAAATAAGTTCTACTTAGGTATTAAAATAGTAAATTGTATTGATGCATGTCTAACCCATTTTATTTAGGTAACAAGTTTATATCACTTTGTTACGTTTATGTATGTAGATATGTATAGGTAGCGTGTCTCGTGTATGTATCAAAATGATTAGAAAAATATTTCATATTTCAGTAACTTTGTCTTTTTGGTTTAGGTTGCCGTTGATGTAACTAAAATTCCGGTAGCATTAAAGGCTACTTTAACTATACTGTCTATAGAAGGTAGTTCCTTTTTGTTGTTCAGTTCAATATTTTTTTTTCTAACGTTTCTCTTCTGATGATAAACCAAGTGTCTTGCATTGAAAATAGTCAGCTCTTTGGGAAACCATATTTGCATTATTGTAAATTTTTAAAAGTGTAATAAATTAACAGTGTGGTAGATGTTTTAGACAAACAAGTAAACATAGTAAAATTACATTGTTAAAGTCCTTTAGTTATACTATATTCACCGTTACAGACAACTCCCAAGACTTGGCTGGCTCTCCTCCTCACTAATTAAAAAAAATATTGTGCTTTGTGACGTATAAATAATAGTAATAATAATAAATATTATGTAAAGTATAAATATGTAATGTAATAATAGCCATCAAAACTGTGCTACTAAAATATTACTTGTATTTATCATGATCGTATTTGTAATAATAATAATAATAATATATTATCGTGTCCCTTACGAATTTTAACTACCTACTAAATGCATTTGTAAGTTTGTTATTCCGGTGAGCAAACAATGAAAGTTCTATTTCATGTGGTTTTTGTAGCTAGCTGTAGTTTTAATACGATGCACATTGCATGTGAATGCTAAATATTGAGAATATTTTAGGCAAAGCTCTGTGAAAGAAGCAAATAAGAAAGTTTGAAAGACAAAAAAATCTAGATTGTTGGATGTGGTACAATTTCTTACTAACAATGATTATTTTATTTATTACGGAAACAAAATATTTCTATACACCTACCAATTATAAAAATTGCTATATATGGGGTTGTTGTGACAGAAAAAATCAAAAGAAATCTTCGTTAGTTCTCCAATATAGTATTGGTCAACGGCACGCGCACTTTATATTTTTAAGAAAAAAAAAATTCTACTTTAGAACATATAGATGTACGAGCTACGGAAAATACAAACTTTGTTCGTACGTACAGTACACGATAAATCTCTGTGGGCACTTTTAAAACTAGTAGTCAGTCAGTCATTTAGAGGAAGAAATAGTAGTAAATGAGTCATCACAAAATAACTTAAATACTATTTATGATATAAAAATATATGTATTTAGTGAAATACGATTCTATACTGCCTTGCCTTAATTATTATTATTATGATATATATATTTATAACTGATTACTACTGGGTAGATATTACAAAAAATATGTACAATGTATGCTCAGCGGGCTGCATTTGATTTTTACTGTCGTCGTCAATAATAAGATTAGTGGTAAGTATGCATAGGATGATAATATGTCAAATATACATTAATAGAAATGGCGTCATTTTTAGGAAAGGAGGTAATCAATATTGTTGTGATGATTGTTTGTGGACTGAGCTGTTCATAGTTCATTTACCTACACTCTTACAGTTAATTAAACGTTAACGTAATGATTTTATTAGAGATTTACTGCTATTAGGTTTGTCGATAATGTAAGTGTAATATGTTGTTACTCCAATAATATCGTGCTAATAGCTGTTTAGTGCATTTTTGATTTTCCAAAATCATTAGATTACGGCACATAAAAAATCCTTGTTACAATTTTTACGCTGAATATAATGCTATTTAAAAAAATAATAATAGTGATGATGCATGTCACATAATGTGTCGGCAATATTATACCAAGTAAAAACTTTGACATTTGATTAAAAAATTATGTATCATTGAATGAAATAATAATCACAAAGAGTTGATTTAAGAATAAAAGGAATCAGTGACGAATTTTGAAATGCCTAACGAACAAAAAATAGATATTGTTATTGTCGTACTAAAAACAAGCTCGTTTTTTACCACATCAATTCAACCGATATTGTGCTACTACAACTGTACTACTTTATATACTAACTAACCAACTTGTTTCAAAGAAAAAAAGCCTAAACTATATTATTTAAGACCTACATGTGAATGTTAGAGAACAAGAGTATATAAGTACTACTGAGTAGCTTATAGAAATAGACATTTAATTATTACCTAAAGAGGTTCAATGATTGATACAAGATGTTGCTCAAGACATTGTATAAAATATTATATTTATCATTTTAAAAGTATTTAAGTACTAGGGATTTTTACATTACAGCAGCAAGTAAGCCTCTCTCGAACAGTGTAGTGTGCCGAAGATTAAATCAAATTCATTCTCTTTTTTTTAAAGAGAAATCGTCAACGACGTATTCATAAATTCACAAAAATTTAGCAGTAGTAAAAGTAAATAGATTGTTGGGGTACACTGAAATAATCATTCTTAGGGATACTTTTAAATGGCAGTTTGCTAATAATACATACTATATACAACAATAGAGTAGAAAGAGAACCAAAACTATTATAGTTTTCAGAATACAACAGGCGTTAAATGTTTTTTTTTATAGAAAGCAATGAATAGTGAAAAAATTGCACGATGTTTTTGCTTAACTAACGATTATAGCCTTTAATCTCTTTAAAAAAATGTTTATCGTCGCCAATAATTCTGACCTTTAGGTAATATTGATTTCGATTTCCGAAAATCATAATGAAAGTACTTTGTTTCACTTGGTCGTCTCCTGTACTTGCCAATCTAAGTTGTTGTTGTTAACTTGTTATATCCAAACAGAATCAAATCGCCAAATTTTCCTCGTTAAAATCTTTGTATTTTGCTTTGTATCATATTCACTCTTCTTACTGCTTATCTAAGCATAATATGTCAGCACACACATTTCTTAAAAAATTACTGTTATTACATGATAAATACATATTATTAATGTATCTAATTTGCGCTAACGATGATGATGATTTCATAAAGAGACTGAACGTACCTCCATACTATAATATACAATTTAATTATTACTATTGATTATTATTATGTATAATTATTATGATTATATATTTAAATTTATACAACAAAGTACTATTTCATATTTACAAATATCAATTATTTCCTTAAATAATTACTACTACTACTACAAAACACACGGATTATGTATGTACTACATTAGAAGAATAATATGCCTGCTAGTAGCATTTTTTTAAAAAATTATCTGTTGTTTTCACTCTTAACTGTTCTCGTCCGTTTTTTTTTCTTTCAAAGAAACTAAAATACTTCATTTCAGTTTTATGAATACATTTTTCGTCATTTTTAATCACTGGCAAGAATATTCTCGCAAATAGTGTAGTAATAATTATTGTTACTGACTCTAACCGTTAAAAAAAACATGTGCCGGAGAACATTTTAAAATACATTTAAATGCATATACGTAAATACGTACATATATATAACCAATGATAATGATTCAAAACTGCAAACTGATAACACTATATTAACTACGTAGTCCTTTTGTAAAATTTTCTTTCACAAACACAACTAAAAAAAATTTTGATACATGACGATATCATGGATGGTGGGTGGTCTAAACTAGGAACGATTTTTAGCTGTGAAAATACTTGAATGCGAATAAAAAGTTTAGAAGACAGAAGAAAACATTTGAATGGTCAAGCAGTGCTTGCTCATATTAATAACAATAAAAAAAACTAACATTTTTAGATAAAACAAACGAAATAATTATGGGTAGTAGAACCGAGAAAGATGCGTCAAAATAGGTAATCAAAAACTTATTGAATCTATAAAAAATAGGTTTCATTATAGTAAAAACGGTTTCATGGCTTTCTATCATACATGCCACTGTTTCTCCTCTCTTCACTCTTCTTCACTCAATTTACCCCTTCACAAGCTCTCTCTTCAATCGTCTTCAATCACTTGAAGAGGCAGCAGTT
>JAHZMZ010004301.1:0-11662 GCA_027743805.1 Lepidocyrtoides sp. E14 | reverse complement strand
ACTAAAACCTTTCTGTTTTAAAGCAAACACGATGCGGTTGTAGCTACGTTTACCTCCGGAGATCTCCAAAATGAGCTTTTCCACTTCCGGTGAAAGTTTGGTGCCATTTTCAAAATGAAAATTTTTTAACTGCTGCAAAACATTTTCTAAAGGGACGTACTTTGATGCTAATAAATCGCTATGTTCCTCCTTATCATGATTTTTTTTTTATATTTGACCTCAAAGTTGTGCATGAACTGCTTGGCCTACCCTCAGTATTCACTACTTCCAACACTAAAATACCGAATTATAAACCAATACTCTGTACATCAACTAAATCGAGTATGAAGAATATGAAGGCGTCACTTATTTTAAAATCCGACTCATCACAGGCCAAAGGTCAAAGTTCAAAAAAATGAATTAAGAGCTGAAACTCAGAATGCAAAAACTAAATCGAATATAGGATAAATATATCAAAACACCGAATTAAAAGCTGAAATTCATTTAACAAACTAAATTGAACACACGGGAAGTATATAAAGAAAATTCTTTAGTTACTTACAATATTTTAAAAACATTATGATAAATACAACCATTTTATTCTTGATTTCTTTTTATGGCACATATTTCTATATATTTATGTTTATATTTTATCTTCAATGAGGTAGTGGTGTTGGTGCAGTATGCATTGCCTTCCTTTAAGTTTATTTTATAATTTTTTTTTGCTATTTCCAAATTTAATCGGAACAGTGTTAACACTAACAGCAACTGTATAAATATAATAGTCAAAATAGAGTAACAGAGAATCAGTCATTGAAGATACATGAAGAACTACACTGTCGTCTGCTTAGTGCTGTTTATTTCTTGCAGTTGCATGCATGTGAACCTGTCACTGTATTTGTAATTTTTTGGTGTCATCACTGCTGATGCTAGTGTTTAAAAAGTTTCAAAATGTTGCGAAGTGATACGTTTTTGGGAAAAACTGTCGTCAAATGCTTCTGTTCGCATACTTCCACTAATGGAATAAGACGATTTTATATTAACTTCACTCAAAGGTCTCGACACAAGTCAGGATTTTCAAGAATAGCTAAACGTGTTTACGTTCCGAACACGGATGGACAGTTAGCAGCTGATGAAAGTATGGCCAGGCTGCCCGTAAATAAACAACCAGATGTATTGGAGCGTTCCAAAACTTCTGGAGAATTGTTTAAGTAATCATCACACGTCACTCCTAAAATTTTACTTTTGGATTAATGTTTTGATGTTAGACTACAAACAGAGTGAACTCAATTGGTTCTAAATTTTACCTTTTTGTTACTTTAAGATCTCTAATGGGTGACATTTATTCGTCAAGGAACAAAAGTTTGATTGCAGTGGAGGGAGGTAGACAGGTAAACGATGCAATATCATTTGGACTGAAACCGAAAATAATATTTTTACTAAAGTCACTGAAGACATTTCCCGACAATGTACTCAAAATCGTAGAAGGCAACTCTGAATCATCACCTACAGAAGTACATCGGATCAATCTAAGCGCATTACAAGAATGGTCATCAGTCAAAACCCCTCCAGGAATAATAGGTACAAAATGTGTGCAGGAATAAATTGAAAAGTACGTACAATTATCCCAGCAATATTGTATTTCATCAATTTATGTTTAAAGGAATTTTTGACAAACCGACATCTGTTGTTCAACAAGCTACCAACTTAAATAAACAAAAGCTACCATTAATGGTGGTTCTCGATAATATTCGGGAACCTGGAAATTTAGGCTCTATTATGCGTACGGCTGCTGGACTTGGATGCAAAATGCTTATGTCAAGAGGTAATAGAAAAATTTGTCAGGATACCTTTATTGGCCTGCAAACTAAAATATTATATGCCTATAATATTCATTACAGGATGTGTTGATCCATGGGATACAAAGTCATTACGAGGCGGCAATGGGGCTCAATTTCTTGTTCCAATGATTACCAAAGTAGACCTACAGTATCTTCATCAGCACATTCCACTGCCTGAATTGACTCCATTAAAATCAAATGAACCTATTGAATGTGTCAATGATTTAAACGATGAAAAGAAAGCAGATGCTGCAAGTGGAATAGGTGTGTTTTTGGCAGACAGTGGAGAAGATTTGGATGAGTTTGAAATACCAATTGTAGACTACACATCTGTTCAATATTCAAAATTGGAATCCATAGTTGTCATTCTCGGAGGTGAAACAAGTGGCCTTAGTAAAATCGTAAAGAAATCAGCAAATGAATTGCGGCACTATTATCCAGAAGATATAAAACACATATCTAGAATCAAAATTCCAATGAGTTTACCTATTGACAGTTTAAATGTTGCAAATGCTTTTGGAATCATTGGATATGAAATTTTACGCCAAATTGCTAGTTCTTCGAAAATGTAAACAGCTATAAATTTTTCATTTTTCCAGACTGAAATGGACAGACATAATGTGGTTTAACCTGTTAATAAAAATAATTTACTATTCAAATTCTTCTTCTCTTGTACAAAAGAAGGCATGAAATTACACTACCGGCACTACAGTATTGTTTCATATTCACCTTCTCAAGTAAGTTCTAAATGAAAACAGTATGACATAATAATTAAAAAAAAGTTTTGATTGCAATGCTGACTTGGTTGAATCGTCTACATTATCATGTTTCAACAATTAATCATCCGCTTTACGTTGACGTCAATGCCTGGATGGGACCAATTCGCTTCGTTCTTAGACACTTGATAATATGAAATATTTTATGATCAATAAATACTACATTTCACGAATTTGGTTGCGCAAATAAAGTAATGGCTTGGCTACTATTATGTTGTTCTGATCATAAAAGAACTCTTCAGTCAACAAAGTTTTCAAAACAATAAGCTTTTGAAAAGTTTTTTCTCCTTAATGTAAAAGTTAAACGTTTAGCTGGTTTCCGTAAATGGGTTCTGTTGTGCTGGATTTCTCTGTGATATTTGGCTTCATCTCTATTTTACTTGCACTTTTTGACATTTTTCCATCCCAACGGAGACAAGTTAAATAGACAGTAAGGGTTTTGTCATCATCATGGATATTTATCCATATTATTCATGTACATATTAAGATTTATAAGATTTTCCCAATTTTTTTTGGATTCAGGGTAACCGCACACAGTAGGCAAAAAATACTTAGCATCTCAATTTCAAATAATCGGCAAATTATGTCAATAGTACATCGACACATTCAAATTATTGGCACAAAGGCATCAGTCAACTCAGAATATTCAAAAGTACCCACGGTTACTGGCGGAGATCAGCTAGTGGACAAAAACGAGTAAAAAACATTGCGACCGTTTTCAGAACTTGTACAGCTAAATATCTAGTTTTGCAATTCACAACCCATGTTACACTAGAAACTCCTTTATAGCAACCTGCAAGAAATAGGCAGCCAGCTCTTATATCAGCAAGTGTTAAAAACTGTTGATTTCCAGGTAAAAATGACTGTAACTAGAGTAGAAAAGAAAACTTATTCTAAGGCTTCTACGTAAACACCGAGCCAGTTAAATATGATAGCTCGACCAAGTAAAACTACTTTCTTTCACGAAGGTTTACGATTGTTTCCGAAGACATGACAGCGTTTTCCAGCTACAAAACTTAACATAACAAAATGCCTTACGTTATATTTTAAGCATCTTTATTTCAATGATTCCAATTTCCAGAGAGAATAAAAATATGTTACTTGAATACGAAGGCATGTGAATTGACGAATCATCTTCCTAATTATAATATTTTTTTAGTTACAAGACTAGTCGGTCTGTCGGTTTCAACGTGGCGCTCTGCATAATATGGATGGATATATTATATAAAGAAAGTTATTACTATTACGTAAGGCAAAAAACAAACTGAATGATGAGATGATGAGAATCATTTTATTGTTTTAATGAAAAGTTGACGTTGAAAAGGAGCCGCAAAAGCAAAACATTACATCTGTACGGTTTCATAGCAGAGAAAGCAAAATAAGCTTACTAAAACATCATTGTCAGGACATAATAACATCAAGTTTTCACTAGCCGCATCAGCAATAAAAAAAATAATATGTATAAGGAGTAACTTTGAGTTTCACCGTAATCGATACGCAGTGACGTCTTTTTTCCCAATACAATGCATTTCTTTTTTCCATTTATGAAAGAGAACAGCACGGTTAGGGTTTATGCACATACTACAGCTCACCCCATACACGCCTAACTATTTAATATTATGTCGACGGTACTTGTTATGGATGCAACAAAAAACATGGAAGCGGAAAGAAAGCATTTTTTTTATGTTCGTTGCTCTGCTCATAATGTCATACATAATAGTAATATTAGGTAGGTATATTTATATGTACCAACTGGACGCCCCCTTACTCTTACACATGCACAAATATATTACGTCAACATGCACGCAACAAAGTAAATACCTTGTGTTACTTTTCATGCAATAATTAGATAAATGCATGAAACTAATTGGACAGACAATCTACAACTTTATAGTATCCGAAAGAAAACTAGGAAACACGAAAGCCCCAAATAGTTAATGATAGTCTACAAGGAGCAACAGGAAATAAAGTGAACTTTAATAAATGCAGCCAAGTCTTGATTTGATTTTGCTTTTATCATTAGCAGTAAGCTAATAATTACTGTAGTCCATGCATGAATCTTTTGTGTACCGTTCATTGTTACTACATAAATTAATTAGACACTACATTAACTGAAATGGAATGCACGATGCAGGAACACCTTTACCGGTTAGCTGGTAAATAAGGCTTTTAAATGATAAAGATACTGATTTTACGTAGTGGAATATTAAAAAATATCCAGTATAAAATGGTGTAGAGAAGCTGCCCCTTCAATATAGAGCAGTATCTCACTCACTATGGATATTATGGATATTATGGATAGTATTTTAGTATGGAGCTAAATCTCAGAAAATTATAACGCCCAATGAAATTAAGCAATTAAAGTTGTCGTATCGGGTTGATTTCAAAATGTTGTAATGCTAAAGTAGTATAGTTTTTTAAACTTTTGACATTATAAATATGATCAACTATACTATATCTGCACATATCAGTAATATTTGCCGATGAAAGTGATAAAATTTGAATTCTACATGATTTCCATGGTTTCTCCTGATGAAAATATTTCAAAACCACTGTGGTGATGTAAGCATTCAGAGGTTACGGACTCGATTGTTGGAAAATGAATTTGACAAATTCCTCATTATTCCTGAATGTTCAACAGAACTAACTGACGAACAGAATGACAAAGTTTGGCTACTTAATGAACAGCTTATTTATGCTTTATTAACCAGAGGAGAAACGGTAATCAATGGATACTTATAACATGGTATGCAATTAGATCATGTGAAAAGCCGGCTGCAGCGGCTTACTCTCATTTCTTTCCTAGTAGCTTCCTTTAGTTAGTCGTAGTAGTAGTAGTACACATGGAAGGAACTCAGTCAACTATGTCATGCTGACTAAAGAATTAGGAAATTAATATTATTATTGAGAAGTGCGAGAGGCAAAAGTATACTATACCTAGGTACTTACATATGAAATTCTTTCACTTAAACTTTCTCTTCTTTCGATTCATTCCTTTCATTCTTTTCCTCTCTCCCACACACACGCCACCATCCATTTTTTTTCTTGCAAGTCTTTTGTTAAAGAAAGAGAAAGGTAATGAAAAAGAAAACCCACATGTGCGGAGCAGTGTTCCGTTTTCATTAAAAACGTGTTTCTTGACCTCAACGGGGAAAGTAGTCAATAGTAGGAGATATTGTAGTGGCGATAGTAATAATAATAATACTACACTACTACTGCGATGAATACGTTTTCCCATTCTTTCCTTTTATTCTCTACTATGTTCTACTTCACTAGCACAATTTTTTCTTCCTTGCTTTTTTATTGATGGAAGAGGCGGAATACGGTTTTCTGATTGTACTACGGAAAGGAAAAATGTGCTTAATGTAATATGTTAGTAGTATAGTAGTATAATATGCTGCACCTATGATAGTATTTATTTCCTTGTGTTTACATTACGTTCAAAGAAAGCTCTCCATTCGAGGAGAGTCATGAAAAATCAAAAGTTAACCATTGGCAATGAATAATGGTCTGAACATGAATTTGATATGATGAAATGTAAGCAAACAACAGGAATTCCACCCTGTTTCTGTATCCTACTCCTACAACCACATCACATCATCATATCACTCTACTCGGCAGTGCACAGAAGCGACTTGAAGCGAGCATACGTATTGAGACAATCGGTTAGGTTTTTTGTTTCGTTTCCTACATACCACTATACAAAGAGATCTGTTTCTGTTACTCTTCTGCTATAGAAAATTGAAGATATAAGTAATATTCGCGTCTATTAAATACACGCTATTCAATAACTACTTTTTGTCGGAAAGAACGAAACATTCATGTACTTCAATCAGCCATCCAGTTTCTCATTCTCTCACCATTCGTAAAGACTTGAAATCCATGCACATTCCATTCATTCATGTCGGATCAATAATGATGAGTATCACTTAACCGCCCCAATAGAATGCCGCTCTCGCTCAAACTGAATTAATTGGTATACAATGGAAGAGAGGGGATGCGTTTTCATGTAATAAATTACACAACATAAAATGAAGATGAAAGTCATTTTTCTTATTTTCTTCTAGATACTATTGGATGTTTTTTTTCATTAAATATTTTTTTCATAGAAAAAATGCTTCACTAATGGATAGGTTATATTAAAGATAAAAAAGTTTTTTGCTTTCTTGTATGGTAAAGTCAAAGATAGCACATGGTAGAAAATGAGCTTAAGTGAGTAGAAAATTATAATTTAATGAATAGAAAACACATATGCCCGTCATAATAAATCCAATATAAAGTACATACAAACTAATAGCTGAACAATGAGTTTTGATGAGTAGGCATTTACTGTTTTCTAAAATATAACTGTCGTATGAGCTAATGCAATTGTAACTTGACTCTACTCCTCCTGTGAGGGAATCTTCCTTCCTCAGCACTGGTTTTGGCCATTGTGCTGACATTTCTTGAATTCTTTTCGAAATTTACACTCGTGAAGCCTAGCAAATTGTGAAACCAACAGCGAATTTTCGGACAGACGGCTTGACTAACTGTAAATTAATGCTTTTTTTGCTGGCATTTTGCTTTCATTTCATATCCTAGGTGATATGTACTTCCAATTGACCGCTTCGATATGCGGAAATATGTAAAAGGTAGTGATGTGCATCGCAAAATCGTCTACCGCACTTATGCATATTATACGCCAGTATCAACTTGCGTTACTTCTAGTATTCAAACGAAGCTGGTGTGTGAAGTAACGAGTACATTTTTTCTAAAGTAGCTGTGATGTCAAGTCAGAAGTCATGCAAGAATTCAATTACACTTTAATACATTACATTCTTGCCACAATGAATTGTGAAACCCGCTACACTGATGTAACCTTCTTTTTTACCGTCAAGGTGAGTTGCGGGTCATAAAATTTTCATATAAAGTAAGCCCATATACAAAAGCCATTACACGAGCATAAAATAAATGAAAAATTCTATCAAATTTACATAATGAATATCAGTGTCAGGAGTAGAGGCACTGCGTAAGAAATTCGATAAAATAACACATATTATTACGCATGACACGCGGTAAATGGGACCATCATATAACGCTTTTGAAAATCATAAATTTGGGTAGTACAAGTTGCGTTGATTAAGCAGCCAGCTTTCAAAGCATGTTTCAATTTTACTTTTGCTACCCCTCAACTATTATTTTACTCAATGTAGACTGTAGAAATAATAATAATGGTAGGCAGCAACGATATTCAATTCACGTGTAAACAACAGGTCTTCATAAGCAGGTCAATTTTAAAACGAGGGATTAGCAAAACTGTTCCAAACATTTACTTTAATTGAACATTGCGTTGGTTTTCAAAAAATGAATACTCGGGATGCTATTGTAGTAAAGTGAACTAAGCAACTCGACTATCAGAAACATAGTTATTATAATATCGAAAGTTTTTTTATGAGTAAGTAAATTCATGGAAAACTGAACATTGTTTTGTTGCCAATGCAATCCTGTGTGTGAGGCCATACAGAGAACATTGTTTTCTTTTGGAAATGAGGCTTGTAGTCAACGTCAAAGCAGAATTGTAATTTTGCAATTCAGGTCAATACTGTATTGTGTGTACTAGGTAATAACTACCCAATAGAAACAAGAAAGACAAATATCAGTATGAATTGCTTTGTTCAATATTACCCGACTAATTGCCTGGCTCGGCTCTGAGTTACATTTTAAAATTGACGTTATCGATAACGAAAAGCATGAATAAAATGGAAAAGAAAGAGAGGAGGCTCAACATGAACAAAATAAGAATGTACTTGTTTGTGTAATGCGTATTGAAGAGCTTCTTAAATGCTATGTGCTTTTCCATGAACAACCTAACGGTCCTTTCAAATGAATTCACAAATAATATACACACACACAGACAGGTACTTCTAATCTTGAGATAGAGGCTCGCCCACGTTCTACCTGTGGAGAATACGTATTTATCAGATTTTGTTTTTTTATCAAGGGATTCAGCTCAAAACGATGGAAGTACTTAAATTACTCTTTTGTCTTCCACGTTTCAGCTCTTATTTGGTCAACCATGCTTTTCACTCATCCCCTTGAACTCTATATCCATGAAAATTATTTAACCTTAAAAACACAACGGTTATATAGCTTTTTCAAATTTCAGACACTATAAAGGCATACGTTTTTTCAGTGTTGGAAAGTCAAGTGCCAACTTCAAATGTATTTATTTTATGTTGAAGAGTCCTCGTCAAGAAGCTCATACTTTGTTTCAACTCATGATATCAAAAGTCAACATGCTCATGTTTTTCATTTAATGGTCAATGATGCTCTACTTGGATTAGTTTCTGTTTTCATGTGTGCACGCAGATTTCCGTTCCTTCTGAAGAGCCTTTTTTTTTCTCTCTCTCTCCACCAGCCTCTCTTTGTGTCCAATGTACACATTGCAATTTAACATGAGGTTTTTCAGTTCTCTAAACTACTTGTCATGATGATATCTAGCTGTGGCTCACAATGACGTGCTCTTCTATGATCTTTCTAAAAAGAACCAGGAAACCACTAAGAAGCTTTTACATTACGATTCAAAATACTCGGATTCGTTTTCATCTTGTCATCGTGTTCTCATCCTTTATTTCGAATACAAAAACCCTTTTAATTTACTTCTCCTCGTGTTAGTTTCCTGTATTATGCATGATACCAGCATCATCTAAAAAAAGCGGCGCTCTTCTCTTGTAAAATTAATGAAAAGGGAGACAGACAAGATGATATATTAGAAATGCTGACTCTCCTTCTTGCTGTTAAAAAATATTATTTCTCTTATTATTATTATTACAAGATTTGCTCCCAGTAGAACACAAGTAGGACTAAGTTTTAGCGGATATAATGGTGGAATGAAACTAATAAAAGGATTACTCAAACCCATGTTTTAATAAGAGTTGAGCAAGGTAGTTGTAGGCAAGGTGGTATAAAGTCGTAGGACTTATCATCTCTAGAATCATGCATCTCATTATTATCATCATCACCACCACCACTTCATAGGCCAGCAAACAAGCCGGGCCAAGGAGCAAGTTGTACATTTTGTTGTGTCTATTGTCCAGCCGTGCACATTCTTCGTCCTCTCTTTTCAGCTCAAACAAACTGATCTTCTCTGTTGTCTCATCGAAAAGAGGAGAAGATCTTTTGCTTCTCGTATGAGTAGTGTGTGTATCCGCTTGTCTCTCCACATTTTATTCCAATGCGTACAAAAGAAGACTCCTTCCTTATTTCTAGTTGAGAAGATAAAATATGCATAGAAGAGTAATCTTCTAACGAGAATGAATTTCAGCTTTGATTCCTCCACTAGCACTGCCACAATGGCTCAACTATCTCTTTCAAGTGATGCACGGGTGCGACTCGTCGTGTCCTAATGTAATGCAATGTTTTACATAATAAAATGGTAAATGTGTATATGAATGCGTATAGGTATACCGTGCTGTATAGATTATGAGTTTTGCTTCATCAACCTTTTTTGCCTTCGGCTGTTGTATTGGTTCTCTTTGATATGATGATGATGATGATCATGGTCCCAAGGCCTTCTTTGACCGGGTGTCTCTTGTGTGAAAAGATGAAAACGAGATTTAGGATTTCTTAAGCTTAAGGATCAAAAGCAAGCATTCTTTCTTGTAATGTGAGGACCAACCAGGTACCCATTATGAAGACTAGAGAGAAAAAAAAATCTAAAACACGAAAAATATTATACACTCGTGTGCTACAACATGGTTTTAGAAGAGATTCATGTTTTTACGCACACTACCATTATGATTAGATATTATTGTTATTTGCCTGTATAAAATGAACTGAGCACGTAACAAAAGCAGACCAAAACAGGGTTCTTTTCTTCAGTGCTCTCTTCTTCTGATCCACTACTACTACTTCTACTACGATCACCACCACCACTGCTGCTACCATCATCATCTTCATCACCATAACAACATCTTTATGTGTATGTTGTGTATCTCTCATCTACTGAAATAAGTGAGATTACTATATGTATGAGCTCAATATATATATTTACATAGAAAAATATATTTTTTTACTACTATTATAGATATTTTTTTCTCTTCGACAGTAAAATAAGGGGAAACGAGAGAGGCAGCAGTTGGACTGTTTGCTTCTTATATTATTATTATGTTATATAATGTTATTGAGCTCTTTTTCTTTCCAACTTTTCTGATGACTTTGGTTCCGAAGAAAAGTAAAAAAACGATAGAGAGAACAACAAAACTAACTCATATAACGGAGAACATGGAATAGTGGGGAATTTTTTTTTCTCTTCTCTTCTCTTTTTTTACCAACCGGACCCGAAAAAACCTTATGTACATGGTCCTCTCGAAAAACATTCAGCAGATATAAACTCACTACTAGGTTATTTATATACCTAAATGTTTGCTAGTTTGCTTCTTACTAGATACGGGCCATTCAAGACTCTAGCAATGAATAGGACAAAAAGAAGAAAACGAGTAAATGGGGGGAAAGGATGGAGTAGATGAAATGGAGAGGAGAAAATGGATATAATATATACTGCTGGATTCTTTATAGGGCAAAAGCAACCACTACTGCCATTACTATTAGTAGTAGACACTACTACAGAAGTAGAAGAAGAAGTAGGGAAAAAACTGTTCAATCCAGCAGCAGCCAAGCCAGATACAGAGACAAGGCAAGGAAAGAAAAAGGCATTATAAACGACTTTGTGTTTGCGTGTAATATAAGAAGAGAAGAAGGAGAAGAGAGCAAAAGCAAGCATGGTTGGTTGGTTGGGTGTTTATATAGCTTTCGTTTTGAAAACTTTGTTCGCTTTTTGTAGATTTGAATGGGTATAATATTGGAGTGCCATGCAATGTTATCACACTTTCCGTATACTTTTGGTAGAGGAGAATAAGCGTACAACCAACACACACACACATACACACACAACATACACAATTTCCACATTTTAGCTGCTTACTTCTCTGTTCTGACTCTGTTCCTTTTTGGAAAGGAGAGAGAGGAGAAAAGCAAAAAGCATGCCTGCTGAGGGCTGGCTAGCTGGTTCTCTCTTGCTGTTACAAC
>JAHZMZ010004300.1:0-14370 GCA_027743805.1 Lepidocyrtoides sp. E14 | reverse complement strand
ATTACAATACACATAGTAACAAGTGATCATCGTCAGTAGCCAAATATGTTCCGTATTTTAGTCCATTTTTTAAAAATTTTCTGCAGGCGTTACCTCATCTAGATATATTATTAATCAAAGTTTTTACCATTTTATTAATTGATGTACACCTAGGTACATATATATGCCTTCATATCACTAACTACCGACTTGATCTCTTTAAATGCTTACTCAAAGCTTCATAATAATATGTAAATGCATGCTTTATATCCCGAGTTGCTTGCTACTGAATCTCACCGTGATCGCGCCGATGGTCCGTGAAATTTATGTTCTTTAGCAAATAAATCTTGTATTTGCATATATCATCTTCTTTCTATTTCACCATTAATAACCATAAAAATGAGCCAGTCAGTCTACTGAGTTATTGGTTAGTTTTTATATAAAAATGTTTGCTTGGTTCACTAAACCATTAAACTGATTACGCTGGGTCGTGTTTTTCTGCAAAAAAAAGAAAACAACCATTGTTCTCAATATTGCACTGGTCTTGGTCTGGCTTGTGAGGAGGCAAGTTAAAGTTAAAGATTAAGAAAATGCTTACCATTATTACAACAATATACTGATACTACTATTATGTTCCTTTCTGTCTGTTGTTGTACACTTGAGTTGACTTGAGAACATTAGTTTTTTATGCCTGACAAGATGAGATTTCATATCTCTTGACGATTCTCACACTCACTCTCGTCAGAGTATATAGTGTTATGTAGAGTAGCGTTAAAGGTTCTATCAAAGTACTACATCAGCCAGCATGATCTGAAGAAGTAAAGAAAACCATTAAAGTGATGATGTGGCGAGGTCTGATGTAGCCTATTTCCATCTCTGTTTTCTTGCATTTATTCTTCTAGTTGATCATATCTAAAATATCAACTTGTAAAATGAGATAAAATATGAAAACTGATTAAAACGCTCTCTATTTGTTTTAACTCTCTGGTGAGCTTCAAATTGGGTTGCTTCTCTTTTGGCAATGATGATGACGGTATTATATTGGCAAGGTCTCTCTCTTGGTAATCTATTTTCCTTTCTTGCACATAGCAAGAGATGCAATAAATAAGAGGAGAGTCACAATCACTCACGTAGCCACTCATAATATGCAGTTTGCGGCGCATGTATTATTGCTAAGGCCAGTTAGTTTATACGGTGGAATTGCTAAAAGGGATTAGTGTGATACGAGATGCAATCTCGTGGCGGTTGCAATTATCGACAAAATGTTGCGGTCATTACTGCTGGCAAAAAAGATAATATTGTGAATGACACATTAAAATACATACCTGCGCATACCATGCACGGTTGAAATTTGATTGTTAAGAAGAGTAATGTGATTGTACATTAGGTAGTTCAGCACAGTTTTGCAAGATTCATTGTAGTATAAGTATAACGCTTCCACTGACAGAACAAAGACAACTTTGATGCGTATTAGATTCCCCTGCTAAATTCTTTGTAGATTTTAGATATGTTCAGTATCATGTTCTGTTTAATTCTATAAAAGAAATACCAGAAAGTATAAAATGGTAACTCAAGTCAAACATGGAATGAAGGGCAAATTTTATTATTTAACAATATCTGAAAAATAGCAAGAGTGATAAATTATAGTAATGACACAAATCCGATTTTCTAGTGCCTGTGAATGTTTTTATTTCTCATGCGCAATAAATAATAATGACTCGCATCGCATTTGTTGCAGTTAACTTAACAGTGTTAAGTCATTATTTCAAGTCAAGAGTGAGTGAAGTGCATGACTGCTTTTGCTTTGCAAGTAGTGCAAGTAGTTGAAGCAATGTAATTTCCGTTTTCATACTTTCTTAAAGCGAAAGCTTGTAACTTGCAACTGGTGAGACTTTTCCTCGTTTTGCTAATAACAAAAGTACAGCTTTTTAAAAGAAATACTCAGTTTTGGACAACTTCATTTTCAGAAAGCAACTTTGAAGGACAGCGTGTTGTGCATGTGGCACGTGGGTTTAAGTTACTATATTTATATGGTAGAGCAGACTAGTAATTTAATATCCCCTCAGCCCAACCCAAAACTTGTTGCAGAAAAGGAAGTTAAGAAATATTCAAAAAAGTTATTCAATCCAATCCAGTAATGTATGCATGTACTTTTGAATGACAAATTCTTGGTGATGATATCGTGATATCGTGTCATAGGAAGGAAGTACTTGTCAGCGATAAATGTATTGCGTGAAGACTACATTGCACGTTTGAATTTGAGCTTTAATAGAAGCCTTTTGAGCAACAAGTTTCGTTTGTTTGGCTACTATCATTGAGTCATTAGCACTAGCACTACCATCATTCTAAAATTTTATTATTCGTTTGAGTTTCTTAATGAATATTTTCTAGTAGAAAGCAGGTACCTACTAGTATCTACTTTCAATATTTCAATATTTTGAATGGTTGCAGATTATTATTGGTCTTTTTGCGGTTGTATGGCATGTGGAGTGTGTAGGTAGGTGGATGGTGGAGACAAAGAGAAATCAATACACCAAAAATCAGAGTCACACACAACACCCATAAAACGCATTTTACTTGCATCTTGCATGCCATACCGACTTCATATTTTAAGTTTTTAAAAAAGAGTGTGCGTAGCGAGTTGTGAATGTATAACAATTTGCCAGTGAAATAATGTGTGTGAGAGTAATTTTAGTATTTTTTTGAGTTGCGGTGGTGGTGAACATGTTTTACTTTAATGGATTCAAATATAAAGCTGGTTGTTCGTAAGTGTGCAAAGCATAATTTTTTTGCTTTAGTGCCTTGCATGAAAATGAATGGAGCTGCCGAGCCGAGCTGTTGTTATCATATAATATAAATTAGTACGCATGCAGTTTATGAATATAAAGGTAAAAAGAAAAAGAGGAAGAAATTAAGCAAGCAAACTCAATTTACACATTTTGAAAAGTATTTTATTTCTACCAGCAGCAACTGCAGAACAGCAGTGAAGACAGTTTAAGCAGTTATTTGAAATTTTTTGAGTGCATAATAATATAGCATTGTGTTGTTTAGTTGTAGGGTATAGTGACCTAAATGAACTGCAATGTGATGCTTGCTGCAAAATAATTATGATGAGCTTTGTTCAAATTTCATTGGACAATATTTGTAATATGTCTATCTGACATCAGTTGTTACAGAAGAAGCATCATTCATAGACAACTGACGGACACGCTTGCTCAGCAGCGTTTGAGTTAATTTTTTGATCTCAACAAAGACGATGTCAAGTTTTACCAAAATGTGTCTGGTCATTCGCATGTTCCCAGTGATAATTTACTGTACAAGTGTTGTTCTGGCTTTTGAAAATGACTATTTTCAAATAGGAGGAGTTGCCACTGCCGGTAACGAAGCATTGTCAGCTTCAGTCAAGTCCATGCTGGAAGATGGATTTTCTCAACAGGAAATAGTCAAAAATATTAAAACCGAATTGGGACTGAAACGAATCAACTCATACATTGAAAAAATGTATGATGGGGTAGAACTTACTGATAATGAAATCGAAGTTATGAAATCTGGTGAAGTGGAGGATTCTGATGAGGAGTTGGCAAATGTACTTGAACAGTTTGGAAGATTAATAGAAACCCAGAACAATAGTAACAAAACCAACGACAATGCTGGTGGTAGCAATGCTTCTGTTTTTGACCAAGATTTGGTAAGAGAACTTTTCCGGGAAAACGAGGAACCTTCTGATAAGGATGTCGGCAATAGTCTGCCTCTACCCAAGCCTAATTACGCCTACTCGCCTTACGATTTGATTCGACTAGTAAAAACAGAGGAGGCAATATACAAACCTCTCAAAAAGTATATAAAAAAGATGGAAGCCAAACTAAATGTTTTAAAAAGGTCGTAGAGTTTAAAATCAACATCTCATATGAAATTTAAATCGCATTAAAAAATGAATATTGCTAGATGTTAAATACAATGTATGAATTGCAGTTACGCAGAAAGTTACGAAGATACTAAAGTCATGTTAACTCGTATGCTTGGTTCTAAAATGAGCATTGAGGAAAAAGCAATGGCAATTGTTTCCAATCCCCTTTCATCGTACAAAATGATAAGACGATTTGCTTTTAAGCTGCCGGAAGTTTGGAAGAAAGTTGGTGAAGACCTGGAAGAAGGTTGGTTGAATGGTCATTAAAATTAATATTTTCTTCCAATGCTTTGTTGCATAATGATCAACGTGGTTATTAGTTTTATCAAAATCTCTTCAAAGCTTTTATTTTTTGCATAATATACGCTAGATCTCTGGAAAGACTTGTCGCAAGTCAGAATGAAGCAACAGCCACCAAATGATCAGGATTGGAAGGAAGCAATCGATGCTCTTTTTCGAATCCAATACTACAATGGATATGATGCAAAAGAGGTTTTTGATATAATTTGTAAACAGGTACTTGTTTTGCCGACTTTATGCATGTTTCAATTAGTTTAGTGTGTTTATAGTTTGCTAAAGGTGTGCTTGGCTCAATCAAATCAAATGTGACATTGACTGCAGAGGAATGCTTGGAAATTGGTCTTCGTGCAATGGCCCTGAGAAAGCATGATTTTGCATTGGAATGGTTGTACTTGGCACAAGTCAAGCATATAAACGGAGAGGACAACTCTGAAGTGGATATGAGCTTTTTAGAGCAAACGCTGAAATATGCGATAAATGAGGTAAAAAACATTTTATATACCTACTAAATAAGTGGTTTATATAAAACGCAGGATGTATTCTTATTAACCCTAATTTTAAATAAAATATGTTGTGTAATTCAGCACAACAAAGCATGGGATACGGAAAACCGAATACGAGCAAAATCACATATTTTCACAAAAAAACTTATCAATTCAAAAAATGTAGAAGAGGCCAGAAAAAAATCCGTAGAAATAAGAGAAATAGCAAAAAAATTCAGATCTCAAGAAGAATATGATTACCCAATACCATACAACTTTGTTTCTCTTTGTTCTGGCGAGAATTTGCAGGTGAGATGCTGACATGTTGAGAATATTTATTTCTTTAACATTCTTCACTCACAACAACAGTAACTGATTACAATCTACCGCTTTTAATAAAGAGTAATTTGCTGTTATTCAGACAGAACAAGAAAAGTCTCGCATGAAGTGCTGGTTGGACAGATCCAGAGACCCGTACTTTTACATAAATCCTCTCAAAATTGAAGTTTTGAATGACGATCCGTATCTAATTCAAGTGTATGACATGATTGGAAGCAACATGATTAGCCATGTGAAGAAAATTGCAATTACAAAGTTGGAACGATCTCAAGTGGTAAACTACAGTGATCCAACCGCAGATGATGTTAGTTTGGTACGTACATCATCTCAAACGTGGATACCTCAATGGCATCCAGGCATGGGCTTGGAAAATTTGACCAAACTAATTGAAAAAATTACTGGATTGACAACAAGAAAACACGGAAGTAGCGAGGATTTTCAAGTTGCTTGCTATGGCACGTCTCATCATTACGATGAACATCTAGATGCTGTAAATAATTTTAAAGTTTTATTATGGGGTTTTACATGAAATGAGGAAAACTAGGGAGGGTAAACCTTTTTGATACAGAAGAAAACGACTGCTAATAAAGTATGTGGTTGCTTTGTGTAATAGGTCCAAGACGCAAGGCGGACAGCAGAGTTTGGGGAACGAATAGCTACTTTAATGATTTATGTAAGATACATAACAGCATGTAAACTGCCTGTTCTAACTTTTAGCAGGCAAACGGTTGATCTGGGTAGCTACATGATCAGACAATAGCAATGGCAATGCGTACGTCAACTTTGCTACTATGTTTTTTCAATTTGTTCATTCCAGCTTAGTGATGTAGAAGAAGGAGGTAAAACAGCATTTCCGGTATTAGGCGTAGCAGCGAACGCTGTGAAAGGTTCTGCAGTTTTCTGGTACAATCTGAAGAAAAATGGTCAACCTGACAAGAGAACTTGGCATGGAGGCTGTCCAGTTGTGCATGGTGTGAAATGGGGTAATTTGATAATCAACTTTCTTTCTTTACCAAAATGCCCTATAACCTATGGGTATTACTCAAATGGGAAATGAAACGGATGAAATTGCTATTGTTTAAGTGTTATTATAATTCTCTCGTTAACAGTAATGAACAATTGGATTCTTCATAATGAAAACTTTAGAAATCGACCATGTTCACAACGGCGTCATGAATAAATTTGTGTGATCGGACATGTTTCATGAATTATGAAGGCTGGAATTGTGTGATGGATGATTGTATATTGAATTGGTGGATGAAAATCATCGCATCTTCTTGCGAAATGAGAAACATTTTTTGACAATTAAGAGTGAAGGAAAGGCTGATTTAGTGTAGTGTAAATGTAGGGTCTTATTACTATAATGAAAAGAACACAGTATTTTATTAGTCAGATAAACTGTTCTTAGTAAGAAATATTTATATTACAGCAATCAAAAATTCTGTAAATAGGCTAATACATAATCTTTTAAGAGTTGGTGTTTTCGAGTTTCTTAACTCTCATAAGTACTGATACTGATGGTGACGCAAAAAGACGATAAATACTTACTGTCGCACCTTCTTTCACAACTAAAACTGAAATACCTACTTGGTTAAAAGGACTGTGCTGCTACTGCTGCGTCAGAAAACCTTGAGAGAACAATCACTAATTAAAAAATGCGACCTCTTTGCTTTCAATTTTACTCTAATATTTTAGTATCCAACCTGTTTTTACGCTTCTTCATATGAGATCAATGTCTAATATTGAATAATTGCATAATATGCTGTTCATTATACGATGTACATGTTCATATGTTTAATTTTTACTGATGAATCAGACATGACTGATACCGTACATGACTTATATGTATATTCAAAGGAAAAAAGCATCATCAGAGGTATTGATCGTCAGGGCCATTTCTTCCCAAAGGAGGTAATAGAGATAAGGATTTTTGGGAATCAGTACCATGAAAGTTGTTTTATGGAGGAGGGTAATTAAGTTGTTGAAATTCAGGAATTTAGGAAAAGTGCCAGCAAGTTTAAACTTTTTAAATGAAGGTTGCTCTTACAGTTTGGTAGACAGTGATCAATGAGCAAAGGGAAACGGGGGTTTCGCACGCTTTGCGCACCATCTCATTCTTCATTCGCATCCCATTATTTTTCCCACCTAAAATTGTTTCCAAGTGATTTAAAAAATTTTAAATGTGAAAATACATGGGGATCCTAATGGGGATATGCAAATGAAGAACGAGAGGATGAGATGGTGTTCCAGGCTCCGGATTATTTATCATTTTTACCGATTTTACGGATGACGGATTGTCATCAAATGATTAAAAATTCAATTAAAATCATAGCCAAATTCACCCTCCATTCCTCCTCAGTAGAAGAGACCAGATCGGATTTGATCCAAATGTATAATCAAGGTTGTTATGAGAAACAACAGTTCTATATAACATTAATATTCAATGAACAATAATCAAACTTCTTTATATGCGTGAATTGAAAATTATTATGTCCATTAGGAATCCTAATTTCCTAAGGAATCAGTTTTTTACATGAATTGAAGTGCTTAACTTAAATTTTTCTTGGTTGATTGAAATACCAGGGAAATGTTTGAATAAAATCCATATCTATATAATGTATATAAAATTTTAAATAATAATTCAGTAATCTATAATGTATCCATTGTGGATAAGACGTAGGTTTTACCTAGGCAAATCTTACATTTTTCAGCGATTTTGAGCTTAGTGAGCTTTCTTCTTATGACATGGTCCACTGTCTTTCTACCTTCCTTGGAAACGTAAAATTTTTCATGACATGACACCACCGTGGTCAATGTATGTTGCCAGTTGCTATCACAGCAAGAAGTTTTGATTCAATGAAATGTCGTCTGTGGAAAATCAAACGTCATACAGATTTAGTACAGATGCATAATCATAATGGTTGATAACTGATAACCAATCGATCGCAACAATGGACAAAACTATGGTAAATTAAATTCCTTTTGTTCGTATTTGTGTAGTGTTTTTTTCTCATTTCATGACATCGCAGATTTGAAGCCAAGTACGAAGAATCGGTCAACTTTGTTCACATAGCATGGAATTAATTGTATTTTAATAAAGTCTACCATAAAGTCAGTTTTGAAAAATATTCAAGCGTCAAAATAATGGAAAATCTTCTTAAGGCACCCAACAATTCGGGGCTTGTGCGTTTTTGCGTTTGTATTATTGTGCTAATATCCCATTCCAGTCAATCTAGCGGATGCAATGACCCAGGTTCAAATGAGGAAGTGATGATCCCAGAAACCCTCAGTTTCGAAAATTTTGAAACTCTGCAATGGGAAAGAGATGAAACCGGTATTGATTTCATTGGGGAATACTCTCAATTGAGCATAGACTACGAACTTTTTCTCGGAGCTGATGATAACGCCAAAGAACGCCGAGAGAAATTTAGTTCCGTAGGGCTGGTGCAAATGTTCATACGAAATATCAAGGGATTTCAACTGGAAAAGGAAGGTTCGACATGAATCTGATGATATGATCTCATCATACATACTTATGTTACTTCATTAAAAAGTTCATTACAAAAACGTATATCCTCTATCTAGATTTAGTTCGACCTCTAATTTCTGGTGAGCGAAACTATGAAAGCACCAAACCCGAGTGGTGTTTTAATCAATATTTATTGAAGAAACTCGTCCAGGTGGAACTGAGAATTTATAAAGTTTTGAATCGCTATTATCGAGAGCATAAAAACAAATCTGCTTCATTTGTTGCTTTGAAAAGGTAGCACTTGTAATTTGTGAATTTGTATTTTAGTAATATTTTAGTATGAGAGCCTATATTTAATTCTTTATTTTTTTTACTTATTCAGTTACCTTTTAGACATTGAAGGGAGTTCTTTGCAAGCACTATTGAAAATGGATGCTGTGAATGAAGGCGAGAGTTCGGAGGACCCTTACTTTTACATCGCTTCGCACCCTTTACTGATTTACCGGATGATTCGAAGATTCGTGGAGGATTTGCAACCTATTTTATCGGAAATTGAATCGGACAACAAAGGCATGCAGATTGCGTTTTAAAAACATAGTTTTGCGCAATCTTTTATATTTAACAACATAAGGCCTAGATAAATCGATAATTGACGGCTAATTTTCTTTTCTCAGCATTTATGAATTGGATTAATGCATAATAACTATCAGATATTTAGATGTCATTGAATTTAAGTTTATTTTGTATACTTACAGAATTCACAATATCGCTCCGCAAAGTCACTAACCCAGACTTACTGGTATTCCCTGACGATACAGACTTGAATGACGTCGTAGAATCGTTGCTTCGCATACAGCATGTGAATTTATTGGATACATTTGAGGTTAGATTTATTTCGTATGTGGTCATATTCAAATGGCATTTATAGGTTCGTTAAGTTAAATCAAGTCATTGTATTAAATGATTTTCAGATGGCACGAGGGGTTCTAGATGGTGTTGACACAGGATTTCCTTTGAACGCCCTTCATGCGCTTGAAATTGGAGCTTACCATGAGCAAGAAGGAAATTTGCATCTTTCGATTCAATGGCTTCATTTTGCATTAGAAACGGCTCTGAAGAGCCCTGTTGTAAAAATGTACGCTGAAATTCAAGAATTTTTCAAAATTATGCTAAAAGAGGCTGTTAATGAGGTGAAAATACCATTGAAAAATATTCTTTTAGCAAAATTGCAAAATAATGCTGTTATTATAAACCCACTATGATTAAGTTTATAGATTACTTCATATAATATTTTATGATCATCAGCATAACAAGCAGCATACCACATTGATGAAGTACCATTGGAATCCTAGTGTATTCACCATAAATGTAACTCTTCCGTTTGAAAACACCGCGTATGTTACACGGTTCCATCAACTGAAACCTTTGGCATCTCAAAAAAGGAATATATCTTCTTGGAATTGGGCTATAACAGCCAATTTTAGAAGAGTCTGTTCTGGGGAAAATTTACAGGTGCATTTATTATGTGAACGAATCCTTCTTTGCAAGTCAAAACACATTCAATCAACTTTATTGTGTAGTACTCTTTAAATATAGTTTAAACAACTTTCCATCAGACTGCAGCGGAAATAGCGCTTTTAAAGTGTTGGTCCCAGAGATCAACTCACCCCTATTGGGTCATTAATCCGCTGAAGGCAGAGCAACTTCATTTGAACCCTCCTGTTTTTCAATTCTACGAATTTATTGGGGAGAAATTTATGGAACTTATCAGAAATACTGCTGCAAGTCGTTTGAAAAGATCAACGGTAGCGATTTACTTGCTTAGATATATGAAAAATATATATATTTTGATATTCCAAGTATTGGCAAATCTAATAATTGATTTGAAAATTTTGCAAAGGTTGTAGATGGAGATATTGCAACTAAAGTTGACGACAGTCGCACTAGCTCTCAAACCTGGCTTTACGAAGACCGCGATGAAGAGTTTTTAAAACCACTGAGCAGGAAATTGGAGCTTTTGTCTGGCTTGTCTATATTACCACCGTCATCTTGTGATGCATATCAGGTTGCAACCTACGGTCCATCTCATCATTACGACGCCCATATTGACTCGGTAAATCTATTTAAGCACATAGTTCAACGTATTTGCTTTCATCTCAACATTTTAACGATTTTATCGTGTTGTGAAATTTTGAAACAGTTCAAAGAGGCAGCTCGATCCATAAAAAAGGGTATCGATTCGGAGTTAAATTTTGATCTAGTAGATATTATACCTACTAACTACGTTTAGTTGAATCATTTTTTATTCCTTTTTTTATGATTCCAATTTAGGCAATAGGATAACCACATTTATGGGATACGTAAGTTTTTTAATGCTGATGATAATATCAAGCTCAAGCAGCGAGCGAGAGGTTGTTTATTTATTCACTGATAAGTTTATAAACATTTTTTTGTAGTTAAATGATGTTACGTTGGGAGGAAGAACAGGTATGCATTATGAAATATCGGGGTATATTAGAGAAATTCTTTATAAAAATCCCAATCTACATGTAATAACAAGTTGAAGTGAAATTTTCTCCCTCATCTCTCTTCAAGGATTTCCTGTTTTTGGAACATTTGCAGAACCTATTAAAGGTTCTGTGGTCATGTGGAATAATCTTATGAGAAATGGTGAAGAGAGGGATGAACGCACGTGGCATGGAGGTGTAACAGAATGTTTTCTGTGTTATTTTTGTAGTCATATTGCATTGTTGGTGTTACAGTAACGACTGCTGCATCTTTTTTCGATTTCAGGTTGTCCCGTCATCCTTGGAACTAAATGGAGTAAGTGACTTTCAACCAATTATTTTCAACTGATAGTGAAATACATTAGCCTAATAGAAAGCCAAATTAGTGTTTGATGTGCCAATGTTTTACTCATCTTTCTATCCATGCCCAATTTTAATTTTTTCTGTATGTTTCTAGTTACAAACAAGTGGGTCTACTACAAGGATAATATATTTAATTTTCAATGTACTTTGAATCCAAACGAATAATGATAAACCTGGGTTCTGGAAATGAATTCTGTAAAGTAAATAAACTTTTCTACAGATGTGTTTTACGTATTCCTTATAATTTTGTTAGTTAAAGTAACTTTGTAATATGAAAAGTAACATAAAAAGACAAATAAATGTTAGACTCCACGGTCCACACGTTTGTGTAAATTATACTATGTATGTATGTAACTTTGTGTTCGTTCATTTATTTTTTGCTTTCCATCCCTAGCCCAATACTACTATTAGTTTAACCAAAAACAGTTCATTCATTGGTCAAGACAAGATTGGTCGGACACATTTAGTGAGTAGTGCTACTATTGCAAATCGAAGTAAAAATTGTTTATTGAATCTTAAAATGTAGTACGTGTACATACGTCAAAACTTGACTCATCCATAATTGAGAGTATTCTTCTTGGATAAAAAAGCTTTTAAAATACAAGGAAATCGTTTACACAATTCGAGATGTATAAAACTTGAGTATAAAACGTTGAAACACATTACTTGGACGTAGTAAGTGCGTTACTTTTATAAATAATAAGCAAGTATTCTGATTTATAAATTACAAAAATCATACGGTTATCTATCTTCAAAGATCGAATCTGTATATTTAAAGATTATATTGTCACTTAAAAAGGTTCAAAACATTTAACCTGTAGATATTAGCAAAATGCCAAAACCGCTTTACTGTAATCACAAATACTGCCTGAATATACATATATAGAATGTAGGCAAAAACCATAAAGTGTTCATGTCATTATTGAAAAGTATGGTTTAATTATTTTATACAAGTTCCTAGGTATATTTATATATATTTCAGGTTATATTTCCTAATAGAGATCAAGGTATCCTCCCGAAAGGCACAGATCTCACAGCTCTTCTGTAAGACCAGGACATAGTTTTCCCACCGGTTGTATAATATTTTGAACCACATTGTTAAAAGGAGCATTAAGGCTAAGCAGACTTTTTCTTAATTTTTCCTCCATCAGCAATTTCCTGTAAAATAAAATGACAGTTTTGTCAGATCAATGTATAATCAAATTTCAAATTGGCAACAGATATTTTATTATTATTACTTTGTCGCTGCTGCAAGTATCTCATTGCCCCGTATCTCGACAAAACATTTATCAAATCCGTAATCATTTTTAAGCTCCACTGGACTGTTTATTTGTACAAAATCCCTAAAAAGGTATAAATAAAGAGCAAATTATTGTAAAAACGAAACATCAGTATTTTTTCAATGCTAACTGCTTACAAAATTTAGACACAGTTTACTTACTCAACATCCTCATTAATGCCTTCCTCAATTTTAGGAGATTTAACCCTTTGCACAGCCAAACTTCTAGTGCATGTTGAAGATATTATCTTTTGGATGGGGAGAGATGAGATTTTTTGAATGGAATTCATTTTGTAAAAATATTTTACTTGAAACAATGTGAAATGAGCACAAATTAACTTGCTTTAGTTCAGATATTTTTTGCCGTTTTGGAACAATATTGTTTTTTTTAAAACTTTTGTTGTAATCATCTAAAGCTTTGATGCATCCACCTTGAACAATTTTTCACTTTTAGTGATAACATTGAAAGAGTACTTGCTAGCGTGCTTGTAAAACTGTGATAACTCAATCATTCCAGGTTAACTGTAACTATTTATACACAGGAAAGTGTAGCAGTATTGCTACAAAAGAATTCGTGTGGTTTAAGAAAGAATCTAGATGTTTTTCACAAAGACCATAATATAACTAGGTAAGTATGCACAATGCAACACTAACTTTATCGAAGATGCTGGAAAGACACGGGACAAGACACAAACAAAAGAAGCAGAGATTACTTGGGAGGCGAGGTGGACAAAGCAGACGACGAGACTAATATCACATCACCATCGTCATTTGTATCAAAGTATCGCACGTTGCTTGCATACGCACAGAACACGTCATCCTCATGAATCTCTTTACTTCACGTCTGCATAATAATAATTATTGTTAGTATTAATTAAGAATAGATCATCTATTCTAAAACCAGAGATTGTGATTTTCTTTATTTTAATGATAGGAAATGAAATGAACTGTGAAATCAAGAGCCTAGATACGATAACGATTTTTTGAACTTATATTTTTGTGATCTGGTGATCTTTCTGATTATATGCTTGTGGTAGTTTTATGTTGTTCAAAATATGACTCAAGATTTGACACGAGTTTTCCATTAAGGGGGACACTGGCTTGCATTTCTTACAAGTTAGTTGATGATAATACAATATTATGATGATGATGAATCTCAAAATGAAAATAAATTAGTGCACTCTACGACACTGCGTGTGAGTAAGCACATAACCTCTCTTCACGCTTGTTGTTTGTCTACTACTATACTGGTGTGTTGTTGATCTTGTATTCTTGTGAGTGAGTGGTCTAGGTCTAGGTTTTATTTCTTGAAAACATAGAACTTGTATGATAGAAGTACGACGAAGGGTAGAAAAAGTAGGATGTTTTGATGTTTTTGTATCTGTGCAGAGGAAAATTTTCCAAGAAGAACTGCGCATCATTTATGTATTATTCGGTTCTGTGACCTTGGTCGAACCTGCGGGACTTTGTAAAAGTAATATTCATGCATGTTGTGGTAGGATTAGATAGAAGCACGAGAGAGCTGTGTGGAGAAACTTGTTTTGGTAGTTTTCACGCAAAAGGATAAAATACCTAATATGTTTCTTTTGTGTAATCATGAGATCTTAACATTACCAAGCAGTGATTGACAATCATAAATAGTAGGGCTGCCGCGTTTTCGGTTTTTTCGTTTAAACGGTCGGTTTCGGTTCGGTTTTTGGACCGGTTTCGTTTTCGGTTTCCGGTTCGGTTTTGGTCTGAAAACG